>PVIC010058167.1:0-10452 GCA_004025085.1 Thryonomys swinderianus | reverse complement strand
GATCTGGGAATTGTCTATCTGTGATCTATTGATTTCACTTATTAGTATATCCTCCAGATGTCTCCATTTGCACCTAAATGGATCAATCTTGTCATTCTTTATGGCAGAGTAATACTCCATTTTGTAAAAAAAACCACATCTTCTTTATCCACTCTCCAGTTGATGGACATTTGGGTTGTTTCCAAGATTGAGCTATCACAATTCAGTGTATACATTTTGACCATATCCATTTCCCATGATGCCCTCACATATTCCCCCATTTCCTTCCTTTTGTCTAATAATAGTCTCCTTTTTTTCACATTGTCTTTTTAAATTCCACATATTAAGAAGAAAATTCCATGCTTGTTTTTTTGAATCTAGTTTATTTTGCTTAACCTGATGGATTCCAGTTCCATCTGCCTTTCTGCAGATGACAAAATTGTCTTTATTCATTCATCTGTTAATGGGCACCTAGGCTGGTGTCGTAGATTGACTGTTGTAAATTGTGCCACAATAAACATAGGCATGTAAGGCATTCGTATAGTATGCTAACTCTGATTCCTTCAGGTGTATGTATACAAAGGAGTGGTATAGCCAGGTCGAACAGTAGCTTTATTATTTGTTTTGAATAACCTTCATACTGACTTCCATAGTGGTTGTATTAGTTTACATTATCACCATGAGACCTTGGGTTTAATCCTCAGCACAAAAAAACTAAAACAAAAACAAAACAACCACACCACAACAAAAGGACGAGGCAACCAAACTTTACATCTAGGCAGAGTTAGGATCAGGAGGGGAGCTGGCTGAGTTAAGTCTCCCAACTCGCTGCCACTTCATTTCCTGAGAAAAGAGCCGCTGGCGTGGTGGCGTCTGGGGTCTCTCTGGGAAAACTATAGGGAGACCTCGCAGTGAGTGGTGTGCACAGGCCTTTGGGTGTGGAGGGGAGCAGGGCCACTCGCGAAGGCCCCTCTGGGACACAGTGCAGCAGGCACTGGGTCTGGGTGACAACAGCGTCCAGTGGTAAATGTCGTTCAGGTGAGACTGGCATCCGTGGAAGTTCTTGCCTTTTGGACGTTTGCTCTGACTTGGGAGTGAGACGTGTTTCCCAGCCTGGGAGGTCAGAGGGATTACCTGACAGAGCTCCCTGTGCCAGCAGCACTTGTAAGGGACAGCAGACTGATGGCTAAGCTGCCACTTGCCCACCCAGTTCATGCCATGGTTGCAAAAAGCTAAATCTTCGTATGTAGATGGGAACACTTTGTGTACTAACTCACACTCTCACTATAGTGTAGAAGTATTCTATTTTCCTCACATCCTCACTAGAACTTCTTTTAAAACAATTCTTCATGACGGCCATTCTTTCTGGGGTAAGACAAAATCTCAGCATTGATTTGAGTTGCACTTCTCTAGGGCAAAAGGTAGAATACTTTCTTCATTTACTTAGTGCCCTTTTGTGAAGAGCCTGTTTACTTCAGTTGCCCATTTTTTGACTGGATTTTTATTTGGGGGGGGTTAAATTTTTTGAGTTCTTTACATATTCTAGAAATTCATCCTCTATTCAAGTAATAGCCAGAAAAACATTTGCTCCATGCTCTAGTGTGTCTCTTTACTCTGTTTTTCCTTTGGCTGTGAAGACACCTTTTACAAACTCATTTGTTGATTTTTGGTGTCATTTCTAATGCAATTCGTGTTCTGTTCAGAAAGTCATTGCCTGTTTCTTCAAGAACTTTATTTCCAGAGATGCAATGTTTCTGTTTTATGTTTAAGTCTATTTTTATACAAGTATATGGTGCTTAACCCTACAATGTAATCTTTAGGTTAGAAAATACTCAGTGGAGCTCTGACGAAATAGAGCGGTAACCAATAGCTAAAAGTGGATGCAGTGATTTTTTTGTTCTACATCTCTTTATTTTGATGTAAGGTGAGGATTTATTCATTTATTTAAGAACAGTGATATCCTGTTAGTTGGAAATGTGGAGTCATTTCATCCTACTACCCTTAAATATGTACAAAGGGTATCTACGGAAACTGAATGGCCACCAGGAGGTGCTGTCATTATCAAGCCATTGTCTTTCATCTCCAAATCTACTTGTTACTGTTCTTTACCTGCAGAACTGAGCCCTTTAATAATTCCACCGTGCTTCTGAGACCTTCTCTGCCCATCTCTGAGCCACACTGTGCTCACTCTAACTATATCAGGATCTCGGCTCTGAGCGGGGATCCCTTCCTCAGGTGCTCTGTCTCAGTTCTAGGAATGGGGAATTCTCCTGACACCTGCCTTTCCTGTAGTTTTTGAGTTCTCTCACCCGCATATTACCCCTTTATACTAAGAGTTCCTTGCTCAAATTACTACTTGATTTTTTTTTTTTGAGACAGGGTCTCGTTTTGCAGTTCAGGCTGGCCCCGAGCTCACTATGTAGCCCAGGCAAGCCTTGAACTCAGCAATCCTCCTGTCTCTGCCTCCCGAGTGCTGGGATTACAGGCGTGAGGCACCACGCCCGGCACCCTACTTGATTTTTATCTTCTGATTGGTCCTTGACTGAAACACCCCTCTCAGAAACCAGGTGGGAGGAGGTGGTGAAATCCTTGATCGTGGTCCATTGTTCAGATCATGTCTGTGGGTCCCAGGAACAGCTCTGTTTTCATCAAAAGGGACCAACAGAGGACTAGGGACCAGTCCGTATCACCCAGCCTTGTGCAGAGTGATGGTGGTTGGAGCTGGTGGAGGGAGCTCAGACCTATGGCATATGAGGGATCCCCAGCAAGAGCTCACTGCCTGTGCTTTCAAGCCCTGGTCCCTTTTGACTCTAGGCAGTGTCTCTTTTCCCTACATACGAATAGAAACTAATGGAAGGATTAAGGAAGATCCACCTGTTTTCCCGCCTGGAGAAGAGGTGGATACGAAGAAGAGGACAGACAGGTTCAGGGCAGAATGGCAGAGAGAGTGCTCTAGTTCAAAGATGCTTACAATGAAGGTGGCTGAACAACATGCCGAGGGACGGAGCTTTGGACTTTTCCTGTTTATTAGTCTGATGACACTATACAGAAGAGAATAATTAAAATTACAAACAAGAAAGTATTCTTAAAAACAAGTAAGATCAAGGTAGGGGAGAAAAATGAGGCTGAAATAAGAAAAATGAAATGAAAGAAGTGCAAATAACACTTTCAACAGGTGAAAAACAAAACCAGAAGCTCAGAAATTACAGAGAATAACTAGGGAAAAAATGTGACAAAGGAATTAACAATTTAAATATTAAAAGCTTAGAGTTTCAAGAATATGCCTGTGAATAATGCTAAAATAGCAAAGGAAATAAAGATGTTTTAAAGTATGAAGCCATAGAGGGAAAATTAAGTGAAACATAAAAACTAAGCCAGGTAGCTGAATCATGTTAAAAGAAAGATTTAAAATCTAGTCAAGGGAGTACAACATTCTCTAAGTGCTGAACATTTAGAGAACAAAACAAGCCAAAAATAAATACAGAAGGCAAGGGT
Organism: Thryonomys swinderianus; assembly: GCA_004025085.1. NCBI lineage: Eukaryota > Metazoa > Chordata > Mammalia > Rodentia > Thryonomyidae > Thryonomys > Thryonomys swinderianus. The sequence goes on along the minus strand of PVIC010058167.1, from coordinate 6,978 downwards.
TGAACAGTTTGAAAGATACAAAGAGCAACTTTTTTGAATAAAAAGCAAATTACCTGTGATTCAAAGACATTTAGGTGTTTTTTTTTTTTTACTGTTATTCTCCAGATAGTGAAATTGCTACAAATTCTTGTAGATCATCACTGTGCCTTTAATTCCCAGGGTCGAGTTCTATGCAAAACACCCTTCACGGTTCCTTTAGTCAAACGGTTCAAATATGTAGCTGCTTCAAGCTCTTTTTTCTCCCGAGTCGCCTGTTTCCCATGTCTGTGCGGCCCTGTAGCTGCTTCAAGCTCTTTTTTCTCCCAAGTCGCCTGTTTCCCATGTCTGCGCGGCCCTCTGTTCAGTACCGAAAGGAAACAGAGCAGGGTGGAGTGACGTCAGCCTCCCTTCGCCAGCCCCGTGTGTGCCCAGGCCTGTCCTTCTCCCCTTCCCTGGAGCCCCAGGATAAATACCCCACGCACACTGCCTGCCTACATCGCTCTGCCTACTGAGGTTGTCATGGGCCCTCCTTCCTTCCCTCGACCTTGGCTGTCCTTGCATTGTGTATTCATCTACATAATTAAAAATTCACAGGCCAATGCTGGGTTTAATTCCCTATTACACTGTATTATAGTTTGGCTTCTGGTTTCCCAGCAATATCTGATCGTATTTGTTCTTTCGCACCTACCTATCTGATGCAACGAGAAACTCAGCCAAGGAAAGTGTTCAACATGGTGTTAGGATCTTTAGAAACATACTTCATATTAATGAAGCACTTTGTTACTCCTTGTTCCTGATGTCACTTATACGTGCTCCGCATTCCATGGACGTTTTTGAAAAGTAAATACCTTCCACATGACACTCTCTATTTCCCTTCTGCTTGCAATAGGGGGTGAAGAGCAGGGATCCCAGAGAAGAGAGCTTCCAACAAGTTTCTAGGAGATAGCACTGAATTAGAGTATCTCCTGTACATATTACTATACAAGTCGATAAAAAGCAAACAAATATATATTTAATCAAAAATCTAAATGGATCTATAAAATTAAAAACAGTAAATTCTAGATGTAGTGCTGTAAAGGAGACTGGTGATAAACTGCACATATGAAGGTTACAGTTGGAATTAAAAGTGCAAAGGTCCTTGATTGTTAGGAAAGGAGGAACTTAGAGATCTTGATTTATCAGCTTCTGACGATGTTAAAAAGTATGATAAAATTTTTCAAAATTAATCATTAACTTCCAAACTGGTAGAAAAAGAAAATGGGATAATAATAAATATAACCAACAAAAAGAAAATGGCAGTAAAGGAAAGAAAATCTTACAAAAAGGAATGAACAGAAAGTAAGAAGTAAGATTGTAGTAACAAATCAAAACGTTAATTTTCCCAAAGTTGGAAATGAACTCAGTCCTCTAATAACAGAGATTGTCAGATTTGAGACAGAAAAGAAATTATGTTGTATATAAGAAATCCTTAAAATGCAAGAACAGAAATATATGAAGGTAAAAGGTTGAAACAGTGGTATCTTCAGAAAATAATAACAAAAGAAACACTGCAAAAGTTCATGGCAGAAAAGTGCTGATGTTAGGGAAAAGGTCATTAGAGAAAAAGGTGGTTAATGCCAAATGATAAAAAGTAGTTTCATTAGAAAGATAAAATAATTATAAACCTTAATGCACTTCAAAATTGCAAAGATAAAGTTTTTGTAGATTTATTAGCGGGTAAGTGATAAATTCAGTATCATGTTGGAGAAGACAAAATACTTCTCAACAGTGATTTGACAAAGCATATTAAAATGAGTGACAGTATTAAAGTCTCAATGATAAAATTAGCCAACCTGATTGAATTGATATAGATAGAAATCTGGGTCCCTGACATTAGCACTTCTTCGGCCACAGTATACAAGAAACACTGAGATGATCTGACAGTGGAGAATGTCAAACAATGGTCAGATATTTCACAAAGTTCGCATAGTACTGATGGTATTCTCTCACCAGGAGCAAGTACATTAGTAGTCAGCACAAAAAGATTAGTAAAGTCCTCTGTAATTGACTTCTAAAACATATTAATGAATAGGGAAAAGACATTTCTTCATGATAGTTCTAAATTATAACAAATATTAACAATGATGAAAATAACAAAATCAGTTACTTGACAAATACTATACTAATAATTGCTGCAGCAAGAGTTGTCATTGGGTGCCATGATTAATTTGCAGAAATATGACAAGATACAAGATATTTGCATATTTTAAAGGTATCACTGTGAAATTTTTAGGAGTTGTAAGAGGGTGAAGATGAACAGTAACTGCTGTGGAGAAATGTAAAACATTGCTATTTCTGATATTACTCTGTTTTCCAGAGAAACAAAACCAGTTGTTTCTGTCTTCCGGTCTCTTTTCTCTCTTTCCTGTCTCTTTTCTCCTCTCCCCTCTCTTTGTCTCTGCTTGGTCTGTCTCTCCCCTCCCTTGTAATGTAAATAGAGATGTTTACAACAATTGCACTTAGTCAAAACTAGGATGCTAAACATTAATGCAGTGATTTATTCAAGGCACAAAATTAGAAAAGAAGAACCTAAGCAAAATAGAAGTAATAGTATGATTAAGATAAGAACAGTAATTAATCAAATAGAAAACAAACAAAATCATCAGAAAAGCGAATTACTTTCATGAAAATCAAATACCTGATCAAATTAAAGAAGAAAGATTTATTCATAGCCTGAAAGTGTCTGTGAGGTGCTTGTAAGAAGCTTCATACTTAGTGTTAATACGTGAAACTTCCACTGACTTAAATCAAATGCCTGATGATATCAAAAACAAGTCTTAAAATGAACCTGGATACAAAGCAACACAAGACAAGAGTGGAATGGAATGACATCAAGTGGGAAGAGGAAACAAAAATTGTCAACATAGGGCCGGAGGGTTAGCTCAGTGTTGTTTTCATTTGCATCTCTCGAATGACCAGTGATGTTGAACATTTCTTCATATGTTTCTTGGCTGCTTTGACTTCTGCCTCTGAGAAGTGTCTCTTCATTTCAGATGCCCATTTTTGAATTGGGTCTTTCAACTTGGGCAGGCTGATCTGTTTAAGTTCTTTATATATTGTAGATAATAGCCCTTTGTCTGATAAACAGCTAGTAAAGATTTTTTCCCATGTTGTTGGTTGTCTTTTAGCAGTGCCAGTGACTTCTTTTGCTGTGCAGAAGCTTTTCAGTAGGATGAGATCCCAAAGGTCACACACTGTTTATGTTCATACAAACATTGTGTATTCAGTCCATGCTGCAAAGAAATCATGCTGAAGTAAATTCATAGTCTCTTTAGAAACTACGACAAAATTTTTAATAATGAATTCCAGATTGCTTTGAAGAGCGACTTCAGCATTTTATCAACACAAGCCACACTGCAATAATACCAACTTTGTTTTTTTGCTGTGTGAATACTTGAACTGTGCTTGCATTTCAACAACAGTAGTACATAACTAATAGCACTAGTTGGTGAATGCAAATGGAATCTTATTACTAAGATGAAGGGAAAGAACTGGTAAGGGAGAGATCTTAAGTCACAAACTGAGTCATGACAGACACCATCTGTAATATTTGCTGGCACCTGCGAAATTTGCATTACAGAACTAAAGCCTTCAACGTGTAAAAAATCACTAGAATACTCTCTCTCTCTCTCTCTCTCTCTCTCTCTCTCTCTCTCTCTGTGTGTCTACCAGTGATCAAACTCAGGGCCTTGAGCTTGTCAGGCAGGAGTGGTACCACTGAGCCACATCCCTGCCCCTAGTATGTTTTTAAAGACTGTTTTTGAACAATATTACTTATTTAAATGAAAATCTGTAATACTAATTGATCTTACTTTGTATCATTTGAGTACTTCATATGCTTTCAGATCAAGGAATGGCAGTGACTATAATTTAAGATCTGCAGTGAGTCTGAATAGTGTGCAGGAAAATGAGTTGTATGTTAGGGAATCTTTTCCTGTTCTTTTCTCCTCACAGAAGGGCAGCTCATTGCACTTGTAGTCAAGGAACACTTCAGAAGTGTGTGTGTGTATGTGTGTGTGTGTGTGTGTGTTGCTTCCCTAGAAGCAGGGGGTAGATTTAGCCAGTGGGGATCCCTCCAGGAGGAAGTGGTTTAAACTCAGAGGGATATAAGTAGTGCTGGAAAAGAATATTGTTCTTTGTAAAGTTAGAATCTTATCATTCCAAATAACAGTCTGTCTATGAGCATGTCATAGAGTTTTAGATTAGGAACAAAACCTAAGAGATCTTCTGGTACATTGACATCATTCTAAAGAAGAAGAGGAAATCAGGGTTTAAGAGAAGTTACTTGTTACTAAAGTTGTTCCTAAAGAACGCTATCTTCGAGGTTTCTTGGTAACATCTTTTTGTTTTAATGACACAGTTTTTGGATTTCAATTTTGTCCTTTTGGATCATGTCCGTACATTAGAAAATGTTATAGCTGTTCTTGCTATGAAAGAGTAATTTTTCTGAAGCCTAGGGGTAAAAAAAAAAAGTTACACCACATTTTCATGTACAATACTAACTGCATGCTAACAATGAGCATCAGGGACACAGTATCAACCCAATTCTAGGCCATTTCCAACCATCACTGAAGATTAAGAGTTAAGAAGAATAAATCACCACATATTCATGCTCTATAAAAATACTGGCCTAGATGCACTAAAAAAACTCAATAAATAAATAAATACTGGACATTTGCCTTATGAAAGTCAGTTACTGGAGATGTGCTCTTCAAAAACCGCGTCCATATTTTCAGGCTGCTTTTCACAAATCATACAAACAATCTGACAAATGACAAAGGTTATAGATTGGGCTAGAATACAACTTGATAGAAAAATGTTTCTGTAAAGGGACACAATGTTGCTGGGTTTGCTTGTTTCGGTTTCAAAGGCAATACTTAAAGAGAGCCGAACTGCTTTTAGTCGTGCTAGCATCGCTGAAATGAGCGTTCAACTCCTAGTGTGACTCCTTTCAGACGGACAACACACAACAGGACCAGGACGAATGAACTCTGGAATCTGATGGCAAGCCCACTGCAGCGTAGTGTGGCCGGGCAGCAGCTGTCCATGGTGCTGGAGGAGCGATGCGGCTCTGTGCGACCAGTTGTTTTCAGCTCTTGCCTGGTATCTCCAGAAGTCTGATGGTGCGGGAGCCCAGGTTTATAGTCTGGGGTTAGGATCTTGCATTTGCACCCCTCAGAACATGGACTTATTGTCCAGGTGGTTTACAGCAGGTGATTCTGGTTTCCAGTCTGGTTGAAAACAATGAATGCTGAATGTCTGCACCCAGTTCTTAAATACTCGCTTCTCTGTGATGAACCGGCGATGACTACCCTTCTGTCCCTGCTCATGGGAAAGGTACATTGTACATTCATCAGGTCCGAAAGATTCATAGTAATGATAAGGTACTGAAGGGTGATTAGGGTCCCTGTAGGAAAAGAAATGAAATAATTGCTGAAAGCCCCAATTTTTGAAATTGATTCAAGCATGATGGTCCTTCTAATAGATGGATAAGCACAAATCTTAGTCTCTAGTCAAATGAATTTTAGCAAATGATGTTTATTCAGTAAGCAGGTGAGGAAATTATGAGATGTGAAATAAATTGATTTTTAAATATCAAACAGAAATTTTAAAATGTTCCTAGGATGTTTGGTCTTGCAAGATTGAGGCACTGTGTCTTTGTAGCTACAATTACACTGTTTCCACTCTTACTCCTATATCAGTAATTTAGTACAAATCCTTATAGAGATTTGTAAAACAAAAACAGACTATCTGGCAGAGAACCATCTCAAATCCTCTGCAGACTTCGAGTTATAGCATGGTCTCCCCCAGACCAGCAGCTTAGTCCACTCTACCCCAACCACCCTGGGCTTTCTCAAGGCCAACTCCAAGCTCATTCCTACCTGCCACCTGCTTCTTTTGTGCACTTCACTTTCTTCATGGTGTGAATCCCTGTTTGAACTGGCTTTATTGTTTACCTTCTTATGTTCTTCTCATGGGGGCAGGGACTTGTCTTCTTCCTAGAACAGTGTCTGCAAAGGCTCAGGAGAACTTTCTATGCAGTTAGCAGTAAGCAGCAAGCTTCTGAGGACGTTTCCTCTGCTAAGTCTGGAAAGCTGATGCTCCCATGTTTGATTCCCCTGGAGAAAAAGGAAGGCAGCAAGAAAGATGCCACCATTCTCTTCTTGTTGCTCGATGTGTCCTGTGTATTCAGAGTCTGGAGTTACTTGGTCAAGAAGTTCTAAATCCTCGGTCTTGATTCGTGTAGCCTGAGGGTTCTCCCATGGGTTTGCCTTTATGTGCCCCCCCTCCCTCAGCCTCACACAAGAAACACCTGCTTGTTTATTCATGGTGTTATGCCCAGAACCTAACATGGGGTGCTGGGGGCCATTGTAGGTTCATGGAAGAGAACTAATCTCAAACTAGTCTTTGCTCTAGACCATCCATCCCCTCCTGTCACCTGAAGAGTAGGTGATAAAGAGTAGGTTTCCTAGCAGACAAGCTTCCTACTTTGAGCTATACTTACTGACTGGCCTTGTTGTAGACTAAGGAGAGGAAGGAACCATATAGTTCAGCTTTTTCAGAGTTCAAGGCTCTGAATTCCCCTCCAGGCAGGAGCTTGGTTTCCAAAGATAGTCACCCTGCTAGCCACCTATTTGTTTTCATCAGAGGAAATCAATACACAAATGGCTTTTAGAGTAGCAACTTTACTGGGGTCAGGGATCGAAGTCTTTTATCAAGAGAGGTGTTGAGTTTGTGGTTCTGACAACAATAAACCTTTAAACTACTTCTTCTCTTAGGTTAAAGTTCTTCCAGGAAGAGAGATTGATTTTTGTCATGTAGCATCTAAACATCCCTCATCCTGGCATGGCTGCTGTGATGAGTTCACCTCAACATCTTTAATTTGCCTGTATCCAAAGGGTTTGTTGCCTAGTGAAACTGGATCCTGCCCTGTGTAGTTGTGACAGATTTCAGTGATTT
>PVIC010058166.1:0-10453 GCA_004025085.1 Thryonomys swinderianus | reverse complement strand
AAAAAAAAAAAAAAAAGATCTGTCAAAGGGGGAGTAGGAAGAGACAGTGCGGGTATGCGGGCAAGAAGGAAAGCTGAGGCGGCGGGCAACAGTGCTGCTAAGTACTGAGAATCCAGGGATGAATTATGAGTAAAAAAAGAATTGTGAAAGGCTGAGGAAATTTAAGAAGTACCAGCACCTTACAGGAGGAAGCAGGGTGTGAAGAGTAGTCAGTGGTCTGTGTGTCGTAATCATCACGAAGAATGACCACCACCACAGGACACACTGTACCAGAAAAAGAAAAAAACAGAACGGCCCAATGTTATCAATCCTGCAGAAGAGAGACACGAGAAAGAGAAAACTGGAGCACATCACAGAAGCGGAGGAAAATCTGGACAAAAAGTGTCAAGTGCACAAACGTGAAGAATTTCCTGAGGTTGTGTGATTTTGTTGTGTGTTTTTCCTGTTAGAGGATCTAGACAGAATACTCCTCTGACCAGGACTCAAGTGATCCTCCCACCTTAGCTTCTCAAACAGCTGAGACCACTTCACCACGCTGATGAGTGTTTTCTAACTGACGTGTTTTAAAGTAAAATTACAAGACCTTAAAACCTGAAGTACCTTTTCATAGTATATTAGTGTGTTAACTGATGGTTCATCTCAACAATTTCTTTGCACAACTAATCTACCAAGAGGATAAATATGACACTGAGGTGTGAATTCTGGCATCAGCCATCTTGAAATAAACACATACTACTTGAAATAAGCACCAATCTATATTTTGCACTGTGTGGTGAAAAAAGGAGAGTTCAGTAATAAGTAACTGCCTTCATGACAAAGGAAATCCACCTGTGTGTGAGAGGGGTGAAATCAGGAGCAGAACAAATCCAATTACTTGAACACTTTCACCAAATTAAATCAGTGTGAAACAGTAGGTCAACAAACAGATTTGGCTTAAAGGTTCATTATCATCTCCTAACTCCCCTGGCTTTTTTTTTTTTTTTTTTTGAGACAGGGTTTGACTATACAGTCCAGATTGGCCTTGAACTCAGCAATCTTCCTGCCTCAGCCTCCCAAGTGCTAGGATTACAGAGATGTGTTGCCACGCCCAACTCTCCACTGGCCATTTCAAGGTTCAGTGCTAACCTTAGCTTGTCCATGACATAATGGCACCCTGATTTGTGAGCGTAATTCTTTTCTATAATTCTGGTCACAAACCAATTGGTTGTGACCAATTTCCTTAGAGTCTCAAGAAATTTGACGAACCACAGCCTGGAACCGTGAAGACCCTGATGTGGAACATATGTGTCATTCCTTATATCATACTTCCCAAGTGACTGTTTTCAAAGCTTTTCCTAATTTTTTGTACATATTAATTATGAACACGGAACTGTATAAACATAATTTGGACCATAGTGTTTACTTGCAACCTTCACACAGAAGGTTTGACTTACAAACTAATACATCTTATCCGGCAGCCCTCATGACTCAGTTTTCTAATTCACAAACTAAAACCAATAACCTGCTGGAAACTAGAGGCTAGACTTAGAAGCAGGGAAGGCAAGAGCAGTAAGAGAGACGAAAGGGGAGGGAACTAACAGGGAAGAAAATATCAAAAATCGGAATATACATGTACCAGTATAAACCCAATCTCATCATTTAGTATTGCTATCATGTACCAATAAACTAACTGATACAGATGTAAGTTTAAAAATGCTTATATTTGCTTTAAACTTTAGAAAATTCAGGTGCTGGAACCACTGAGCTAAATTCCCAACCTTCTTAAAGCTCTGGAAAATTGAGACTTCTAATTAAGAGAATTATCACAAAATTAAAAATTTTATGCAAATATGAAGGGACAGTCATTTGACTTTGACCAGTTATTTAAATCACTGTTAAACATTACAAATTAAGCCCGACTTCAGTGTCAATGGCAGAGCTGAGTCTTAGTAATTATAAAAGAAAAAGCTACACATGACTATCTGTAGAGCTCCATCTATGCAACTCAAAAAAGAATTTATACTAATGCCTCATGTAAACCCAAGGAAATAATGTCATATATATCAGAAACTAAAGTCCAACATGCAGCATCCAGTCACAACGGCATACCTTTTCTTTCTGTTTTCTGTGCAGGGACAGAAGTGGGTGTAGGCAGTTTTGATAAAGTAGATGCTCCGTTAGCATCAAATGATTTCTTTGGCTGGTGATCAGACTGTAGCGTGAATGGACTAGAAGGAACAGTGCTTGGGGCGGCAGTTGGATGCACCACTGGTTTGATGGGGTGCTGTACTGGCGTAGAGCTACTGTGAGTCTCTGCTCTTGGCAGTCTGTAGTCTCTGTCATTGTGTCTGCTTGTCTGAGACAAAATGTTCTGTGGGAGCAAACTACTGGCATCACTGGAATGCTTGTCTTCCACTTTACAGTTCACAGTTCGAAAAAAGAGATGTTGGAATGACAGAAGGGGAAGAAAAAAAGATTACATTAGAATCCTGTCTTTAACATCGACTAATTTAGCAACATTATATGTTATCTTTTCTCCATAAAACCGCAAGCCCAGTTAAGTGTCTGCAGTTTTACCACTGGAATGTATTAAAAAAGAGGAGGAACAGTTTAAATAATCTATACTCAGACTTTAAGTGGGCTAGAAGTTTCTTAATATACTTTAGAACCATGATGTAGTTTAAACAAAACATAAAAAACCCTCAATCCCCCAATATGGTGTTATAACATTTCACTCAAAATTTTTAAATGCTTTAAAAATCTCAAAAATATTCTAGTCTTAAAAAAATATAGATCAAAGGATCTAATTAATAACTAAATTACCCATAGTAGTTCAACTGCAAAAGAATATTAGCTTCATTAGCCTGCTTTCTGCATAATGAGGTAGTTAATTAGTGGGCTCCAAAATAGCTTATGCTAGTGTTTAAGTGACTTCATTTTAAGACGGTTGAATTTATGATGGACTGTGCCCTCAGTAAGTAAAGCAATCCAGTATTTTTAGTAATACTGATATGAGTAACAGAACTGTATGTATGCTGTCTACAAAATAAATCTTATAGAATAATCAGAAAAATGTATCACAAGTTACACTGGAAACATCCTCTTTCAATTTAACGGCACAGAAAATAATTTAAACTCAGAAACAGGCACTGAAACCAGTTTGAACTCAATCAACAATTTAAATTCTAATACTATGCCTCCACAAAACAGTACATAGGAAGGAAATTTTCAATCATGTTAACAGTTGATCATAAAATTTCTAAAACAAACCATAATATTCCAGTCTAAACCAAGGATGAAAGTAACCTCTAATTAAAGAAACACTTAAGATCTGAGTACATGATGTAATAATTTAATCAAAGGACACCCTCTCTTTTGAATACTGTATTTTTTCCCAATTCACAGCTCTTCTGATTATAAAGGCAAAGACTGACCAAAGAAATATTCTCAAACTTTAAGTCAATTTTTTTCTTTTTGAGACAGGGTCTAGCTTTGTAGTTCAGGCTAGCTCTGAGCTCACTATGGAGCCCAGGCAAGCCTCTAACTCAGCAATCCTCCTGTCTCTGCCTCCCGAGTGCTGGGATTACATTAAGTCAATTTTAAAGTTGTCTATATACAACTGCATGTTACATCCTACTACACATAGTGGGATACTTCCAAAAAATTCCAACTACACCAGAACAAGGTCTTTTAACAATGACCCAATATAAAATCTGATGTTACACAATTTTACTATAGATTTTCTTCATGCAAGGAGTATACTAATATGTTCAACACAAATCTTTACAAAGCAGACTGAAAAGAACAATACATGGTCAAATGTATCCCTTGAATATCTAGAATTTTTCTTTCTTGATCAAGAAGATTCTCTTTCAGTTATGTAAAGCCAGTCAAAATACATGAGGCAATGTGCTGAGATGTAAATTAAAAATGAGTAACTTCAAATATTTGTAAGCTAAAAAGAGCAGCATGATAGGAACAGGGGAAGCTGGAGCTTCAACAGCTTATATTATTCACAAACTTTTGATAGAACAGTTAGGTAAGTGGTTCTATCTAGGCCACTACCCCCTTGCACATTTGCACATGTCCAGGAGGAGAGAGGTTTATCACTGGTATCCAATGGGCACAATGCTCTACAACCCACAGGACAGAGGAGAGTCAGTCTCCTACAGCAAAAACTTTTATCCATACAACTTCCACTATCCAGTTGTAAAGGACAATAAAAAAATCTTTACAGGCCGGGCGTGGTGACTCACGTCTGTAATCCCAGAACTCGGGAGGCAGAGACAGGAGGACTGCTGAGTTTGAGGCTTGCCTGGGCTCCATAGTGAGCTCAGGGCCAGCCTGAACTACAAAGTGAGACCCTGTCTCAAAAAAAAAAAAAAAAAAATAAATCTTTATAATCCCTTCACTTAATCTGTGCAAACATCACCGGGGGAAATTCCCAACGTCTTCTGGATAGACAACATTAAACATTTAAATGGCTTTCTGACTTAATTATACTTACTACCACAACACGTATAGCTCAGTTAAGCAGCTGAACAAGAAAACAAGTAACATAGCCAAGGTTCTGTCTCAAATATTAACATCTAAGGGTTGGAGATTTAGCTCAGTGGTTCTGGCACCCGGCACCTGCTTCCCAAGTGCAAGGTCCTGAGTTTGATCTCGGTAACCACATACATCAATGATGGGCATGGTGGCTCACACTCACCAGCAATCAATGCCACATACCACAGTGCCGGGCAGGGTGGCTCACGCCTGAAATCCCAGCACTTGGGAGGCAGAGGCAGAAGGATTACTGAGTTCAAGGCTTACCTGAGTGGGCTACACAGTGAGCTCACGGCCAGCCTGAATTACAAAGCCAGACCCTGTCTCAAAAATAAATTAACAAAACAAAACAAAACAAAAACATCTAAGTAAATGTGGGGTACATAGGCAGATAGGATCATCACCTTGTGAATATGGCTAAAAAATGACTCTAGTATCCTTGGATTGGGGTTTATTTACAGCACAAATGTAATACCATGCAGGCAATGTAATAAGTATGAAATTATAGTGCAGGGCATGGTGGCTCACGCCTGTAATCCCAGCACTCGGGAGGCAGAGGCAGGAGGATTACTGAGTTCGAGGCTTGCCTGGGCTACATAGTGAGCTGATGGCCAGGCCTGAACTACACAGCTGTTTTGAGACCCTGTCTCAAAACAAAACAAAACAAAAAAGTAAGAATGAAATTATAAACTCAAGTAGAAATATACTGCTGAAATATTAAAACATTGTAACCAGTGATAACGCCATCATTGGAGCAAAATACAAAAAAAAGATGTGCCAAAATGTTGCTGGGTCATGGAATTAAAAAACTTTGCTTCTCTTCTAATTTTTAAATAATGAACAAAAAAATTAAAACACTTCTGCTTATAAACAATTTGGTTCACAAACAGAAAGAAGCCTTTGGCAAAATTTTGTTTTGGCTTCAAACTGCATCAGGTGATGAACATGACTAAGGTCCTCCTTCTTGGAATGTTGGAACAAATCATGTTCGTGAACCAAGGTACCAGTGTAAAAAGTTCTATACGGACACCAAACAAAAAGAAACCATGTTATCATCTATCAGTTCTTCAGAATCACATCCCTAAATCCCTTTTACTTGCTCTACCGCAAGGAACAGTGACTTAAATGAGAAGTTACTTTGGACAGAATTACTGAACTGGCTCAATTAAGTGCTACTTCTGGGAGTTATTCAGCAGGGATACTACATCCTGTGTTACACTCATGTTTACTACAGAAGATTAATTTTACACCCAAAGGCTACTCCTCCTTTATGATCCAATTCCCCTATTTACTCGAATGCCATAAGCTGGGTGCTATTTAGTTACTTTAAGAGGAAAAGCTCCTCCTAGAAGTGAAGAGACTAGATCAAGTATGTCATTTCCCAACTTTGTACTATGAATCACTGTTTTCTAAGAATTCACTACAATCTCACTAATATAATTTCACTAAGCATGATTTAAAATTTAATGTCTCAAGAAACATAGTTTAATGTTCAGTTACACAGAACCATGTAACTATAGTTTTTCTTAAGTATTTTTCCCATCAATAAATGAATATCCCTTGTTGAGGTCAAGTACAACTATTATTTGCATTTTGAATTAAATATATAGGAATTTAGTATTCACCCACAGGAACTCCAGGAGCAACATTAAATAAAGAACTCTACATGGGATTTAAATTTTGTCTGGGGCAAGGGAAATCACTCGGGAGTAGAGAAACTTTTAGTAAAACTTTATATAGAGAATTAAAAATAAACGTGTTGCCCATATTGTCCCACTTTCACAAATTCTGTCCTGAAAATACTTTTAAGGTATGACCATAGTTTGACTTACTGCTTCAGAGCACCTCTGAAGAAGAGGTACTCCAAGAGTTGTCTAGGTAGAATTGGTAATTCTGCATACTAGAGGTCTATACGATCATGATCAAATTAATTTCCAACAGAAAGAGTCCACAACTTAGCAAGGGGGTTAGATTCCAATGAGCCTATTGTAAATTGGAAGTAGAAAATGAACTTAATACATTTAACTTACTGAAAATTAGCTCGGGCAGCCTACCTGCTCACTACATGCTCAGTACACTCAAATCAGCCTACAGTTGGGCGGTTAAGACAAAGCCTATTTTATAATAAAGTATTTGGTCACAGATTTATTGAACACTATACAAAACAATGACAGAACTATTTTATAAGTGCATTTTCAAACTACTGTAAAGTTTAAAATTCCTAAGACACAGAATCATGTATGCCAAGTTTCTCAATGACACAGAAAGCCAGTCACTACTTCTGTTTAATAGGACAAAACAAGATATGGGGTCACCTCCTGTTTGCTGCTTTTTAAAAAATAAAAACCAGCATGAAATTTTATTAACAATTCAACTGCATGAAAACCATTATGAATAGTGTATCCTTTCCCTTTTCTGAAAACCAGTGGAGGCTGGAGACATAGATATAACATGAAAGAAATCATGTACTTTTTATTTTAATTTACACAGGTAGTCAACAACATACATAAATGTGTAAAGAGGACAAAAGTCAATACTTACTTCCACTGGCAAAGCCACTAGCGGCTGTGGCTTGCATCACCTCTCTTCTGTAATCCCTATCTTTTGGGAAGCTATTAACTGCCACCTTATTTGCTTCTTTTTGTCTCTGTTCTCTAAAAATAAGAAAATAAAGCCATAAAAATCACATCACAATTTTAAGTATTCACAATAACTGCTCTGGCCAAATGCTTACCCCCCCTCCTCCCAAAAGGATTTTTGGAGACAGGGTCTTGTTTTGTAGTTCAGGCTGGCCCTAAGCCCACTATGTAGCCCAGGCAAGCCTCGAATTCAGCAATCCTCCTAACTCTGCCTCCTGAGTGTTGGGATTATAGATGTGAGCCACCATGCACAATTCAACAAAATATTACATAGAAGGCCAGAGATTTAGCTCAGTGACATAGCACTTGCCTCATAAATACAAGGTCGAGTTTGATCCCCAGGGGAGGGGAAATTACACAAATGAGAACTGAGCAAGGCTTATAATTCTACTGCTATGGGACGTGGGATATACCAACAACTAGTATTTTTCAATCATGGAAAAACTGTACTACTAGTTCATACTGCTAATCCAATAATAAAAATTTTGTGGTATTAATTCTACTATGATAGAAAAATGACATGAAAATTATAAAACCCTGTAGTCTTATAAGGAATAAACATTAATAGTACCTTTTATTATATACACTGACTCTTTCAAATGCTCCCAAAATGTTTGTTTTTAAGAGACACAGTGAAAACAAGACAATGTGCCAATAAATGAAATTAAGATGAGCAGTGATGGGCATCACTGTAAGAAATCTGAAATTACATCATTTAATGTCATCAGATGTTTCACCTGTTGAATTAAGAAATATCTGATTACAAGCAAATACCTTTCAAGCCACTCTTTTGGTTTTTCCCACTGTGAAACTTCTGTTCGGCAATTGTAGTAATATTTTTTCCCAGAAGAGCTAATGTGCTCAGACCAGTCATCTGCAGAATCATAAGGCTTAAAAATAATTTTTAAAAATTAGAAAATGTTATTATGTGATCACCTGTTAGGAAATACTGAGACTGTCAACAGTTTTCATAACTTGCATATGGAAAAAGAAAATATATATGTAACCTGATCTACAATCTAACTGCCTACATATATATTTTTGAACACTTACATCTACACCAAAGAACAGTCTTTAAAAGAAAACAAAGCACTAAAAGAATAAATTTAAACAGATTAATTTTAATTGCCAGAACCCATTCTCATTTGTTATGCTAACACAGTCACTGGTTCTAAATTCTAAGGTACAACAGCAACGACACACACTGTAACAGAGAATGGCTGCCTATACACACTTAGTGAACGAATTAAAAAATTTAAACAAAACCAAATAAAAGGTATGAATGTTTCACCCTCAAAATCTGTGAGACAAATCAAGTATTTAAACCTTTCTTTCAAAAACTTTCAGATACATTCTCATGCAAGTACTGCATAAGCAATGTAAAATTGTCATAATCTCAAAGACCCAATCAAGGGCCTACAGAGGCCCCGAGAAATCCGGTAAAATCATTTTTCTGATGGCTAAATTTCTTATTTTCTCACAGGAGCTTGTGACCAGTACAACATGACGTTGCAGTAAGGTGGCCTATTCTTCTGGAGTCACCACTGTGAGAAGTGACACAATTTTAAAGCCACAGGAAATGAACTCTGTTAGCTCCCTCCAAGCCTAATTTTCCCCCACGACAAAGCAAGCTTAGAGAACTTATAACCTATCTGTAGGTTACAATACTAGTGAAGAAAAGAATGGCTCAAAAACTCTGGTTTCAAAAAGCTAAACCTTCAATGCCGGACGTGGTGGCTCACGCCTGTCATCCCAGCACTCGGGAGGCAGAGACAGGAGGATTGCTGAGTTCGAGGCGGCTTGCCTGGGCACCACAGTGAGCTCGGGGCCAGCCTGAACTACAAAGTGAGACCCTGTCTCAAAAAGCAAAAAAAAAAGCTAAACCTCCCCAGTAAATCAACATTGATTCTGAAATCCCATACTAATTTTTCAAGGCAGGTAGAAAAATATTGCAAATTCTACATGTTTAGAAACTTAGATTACATCTGAAAAAAATGATACTGGCCATCAGTCCTGTGCTTCCAGACCTCCAGAAGTAGTGGAGAGCTAATTCTTAACCTCCAGTTTCCTGTAAGAGGCTACAGAGGATTAAGGAACCCAAAAGGCAAATTCTGAGAATTCTTCATCGCTTATAAATTATGCAAAATGACCTTTTACCTGACAAGTGGTTACATAGAGTTACTGGATTAAGGAGAGCTGAATGAGATGTGAGGCTAGCAGTCAAAGGACACTACTCCAGAGTAGACCCACTGTAGTCTAAACCAGTGCTCCTCAGAGTGACAGTAAACTACCAGCTATTAAGAGAGGAGGTTAAGGAGCTTGAAACAACCTGTTAAAACTGCTTCTTTCACTAGAAAGTCCCTTTTCTTTGTTTTTTTGTTTGGGGGGGGGTCAGCCTAACTAAAACATGTATTTAACAACAGATAATTTACACTTAGACACAATCTTAGGACAGTTAAAAGTTTACACTGAACACAATCTTGAAGGATACTACTTTAATTCACTACTATGCAGTTCTAGGTTAGTACTATGTTCTTTGTTGTCAAAGTACTATGTTAGTACTTTGACAAAAGTGTGCCTTAGCACATATTATACATCTACATTATCAATCATAACTCTAACCTTGGCATCCACCCCATTTCCCTTGTCAAGGAAAGAAAGAACTCTTCTATGCAAGGGGGTCATTTAAAATACTGACATGGAATAAAATGGAATGGCAAGTGTTGATTTTTAACACTATTACCGAATGAATTTCTAAAACTGAGGACTAAGGTTAGTCAAAGGCCTGTATACATTTTCACTTTTTTTTTTTTTTTTTTTGAGACAGGGTCTCGCTTTGTAGTTCAGGCTGGCCCTGAGCTCACTATGTAGCCCAGGCATGCCTCAAACTCAAGCAATCCTCCTGCCTCTGCCTCCCAAGCGCTGGGATTACAGGCGTGAGCCACCATGCCCGGCTACATTTTCAATTTTTCTAAATTAGGCTTAAGGTGGTGGTCAACAGAGGTTGTACAGGAGTTCTCCATGTGTTATGCAAGAGACCGAGGGAACCCCAAGATACTTTCATGGACTGAATCTACTTTTGTAGTATTACTGAAATGATTTTCTCTTCCCCCCCTTCATTACATCACAAGCATATTTACCCAGGAGGTATATCAAACATCTGATATCACAAAACACTAGAGAAAGGAGCAGTGATGACATTCTGAGTCTAAATCAAGCATTGAGGTATTCCCAAGTTGCACAAATTAACATAAATTTAGGATTAATTTCAAGCAAATTAAGATTTT
>PVIC010058165.1:0-10397 GCA_004025085.1 Thryonomys swinderianus | reverse complement strand
TTTTTTTTTTTTTTTGAGATAGGGTCTCGCTTTATAGTTCAGGCTGGCCCAGAGCTCACTATGTAGCCCAGGCATGCCTCAAACTCAGCAATCCTCCTGTCTCTGCCTCCCAAGTGCTAGGATTACAGGCATGAGCCACCATGCCCAGCCCCCTAGTACTTTTTGTATTTTGTACTTCTTAGGATTTTGTGTCTGTTTCTGAGACAGGGTGTCACTTTGTATGGTAAACTGGCCTTGAACTCACTATGTAGCCTAGGCTTATTTCAAACTCACAGCAATCCTCCTGCCTCAACCTCCCAAGTGCTGGGATTACAGGCATGTGCCACCATGCCTGGCTTATTACTAGTACTACTACTGCTATTATAATGATGATGATGTGTGTGGTACTGAGAATGGAACCCAGGAATGCCCTATCCCCAGCCATTTATATTTTACTTTTTTATTTTGAGGGAAGATTTGGCTAAATTGAGACGAGGAGATAGTTTAGGAGCACAGTTTCTGCCTGGCAAGTATGAGGCCTTGAGTTTAATTTCTGGTAACAATAATAAAAATTAAAAAAATATTTGGCTAAATTGTCTAGGCTGGGTGCGAACTTTCATTCCTCTGCCTCAGCTTGCCAGGTAACTGGGATTATGTGTGTGCACCACCGTGCGTGGCCCCTGTATATTATTTTGGTTTTTGTGTTTTGTTATTGGAATGTCACGTGTGTGTATGTGTTTGTTTTGAGACAAGATCTCATGCAGTGGTCCCGGCTTACCTTAAATTTGTGATAATTCTCCTGTTTTAGCTTCCCAAGAGCTGGGATCACGGGTGTGTACCATCATGCCTAGCTCCCGTACATTATTTTGCATATACCTTTTAGAATTCTGCAGACTCAGGTGGAAGGGAAGGGGCAGCAGCTGTGGAGTGGGGAGGCAGTGGTTCACTTTTTTTTTTCTTCCTTTTTGGTAGGACCTTTGCACTAAACTACATCTTCAGCCCTCTTTTTTATTCTACGAGAGGGTCTCACAAAGTCACTAAATTACCCAGACTGGATTTGAACTTGTGATCCTTCTGCATTAGCCTCCAAAGAGTGCTAGGGATACAGGTGTGACCATCATCCCTGGCTATGTTCACTGATGCTTGAAGCCGTCCACAAAGAGGAGCTGATATGAAAAGCTATTTGAAAATTAATCTAAGCTAGGCACTCGGGAGGCAGATGCAGGAGGATGGGTCAGCCTGAACTGTAAAGTGAGACCCTGTCTCAAAAGACCCAAAAAAAAAAAATCTAAAAAGGGACAAATAAATAACTATTTGAGGACTCCATCTCTGAAAATAACAAATTAGCAAAAATAATCAAGCTGCTACAAACTCAATATGCTTGTTGCTTTAAATAACTATATATAAAACCAGGCCTTGTCTTCCCACCTGTTTGGCCACATATATGGGTTCCTTCATTATCCAAAAATAACTGGAAAACAATGTTAAAAGACTTTCTGCAACCTTGTAAGAAAAGACCAAAGGGGAATTACGTTCACAACACACTGAAAATCTTCTGGAATTATCTTTCCCATCTCTGTCTACTTATCCTCCCACGCTTGGCACTGGCTTCCCTTAAGCTCTCTGTTCTCCCATGCCAAAGTCTAAATCTCAAATTCTGAGGCAGCTCCTCCCCTTCCTCCCCTGCATGGCTCAGTTCTCATGTAGCTCTACAGAAATTGTTTTAATTACTTTTTTTTGGTTTGCAGTGCTGAGGATCAAAGTCTCAAACATGCCTGGGCAGCACTGTGCCACTGAATCACCTCTACCCCAGGAATGTTCTATTTCACCCAGTGTCACACAGAGGCCTATGACAGAGCAGACTCCCAGGCTGCTGTGAAGAACGCATTCCCCAGTGACCTGCCCAGTTCTCTCCCTGCTGGCCTGGACACCCTTCTCTAAGATGACTCATTTTTCCCACTGATGGTTTACTCCTGTCACTTCCCCTGGTACCTAATGTTACCAAGGGCCCTCGTCTGGGAGAGGGTCATGGACTGAGCCCAGGACACAGGATAAAACATTTGGTTGGGATAGCAGCAGGGACTGATGTCACAGGGAAGGGGGAGGAAACCAGATGAGCAGGTTTGCAGGATGTTTTATCTCAGGTGTTTTTGTTTTGTTTTGCTTTTTCAAATTGGACAGTGTCCTCCTTTCTCCTAGACAGTAAACAGCTTTCAGTGAGTGGAAAGCACATTAGTTCTTTACAGTCTTTACAATTCAAAGACTTTTCACACTGAGGGCAAACCCATTAGTATCTTTCTTATTGTGTTGTGTTAGGAAAAATGTTTACCAAACTTCTATGTATATGCATATGTATTTTCTGGGGGAGGGGTGGGTTGGTGGTTTTTACAAGACAGGGTCTTGCTATATAGTTCAGGCTGACTTGGAATTTGCAGTGATCCTCCTGCCTCAGCCTCCTGAGTGCTGGGATTAACAAGTCTGTGCCACATGCCTGGCTTGTTATGTTTTTTGTGGATTTTTTTTTTTTAGACAGGGTCTCCCTTTGAATTTCAGGCTAACCCTGAGTTCACTATGTAGCCCAGGCAAGCCTCAAACTCACAGCAATCCTTCTGGCTCTGCCTCCCAAATGCTGGGATTACAGGCGTGAGTCACCACGCCCAGCACTGTGGTATGTGGTACTGATTGTGGGTGGATGTGAGTCACCAGAGCTGGTAGTGTATGTGGTTACTGGCGATGGAACCAGGCACTTTGCGCTTGCTAGGCAGGCACTGGAACCACTGAGCTAAATCTCCAGCCCTGGCTTGTTATGTTTTAAGTAAAAGTTTCTCCTTGTATGAAAGGAAGTCCTATCCCAAGTATGGAAAAAATGGCCACTATCACTTGGTCATGTAACTGGAGGTCTGTTTGTAATGGACAGAGCACATAGAGCCTGGGGCCACTGGGTACTCCTTTCTTTTCATTTTCTTTTTTTAGTGTTGGGGTTTGGAAAGTAGCTATGTTCACCACTATACCACCAATGCAGTGTTGGGGTTTGAACACCAGGCTACCTCCCCCAAATTTCTTACTTTGAGACAGAGTTTTAGTAAACTGCTAAACTGTTTAGCCTTAAAATTGGCTTCCTTGGGCCGGAGGGTTAGCTCAGCGGTTCTGGCGCGCCTGCCTCACAAGCGCAAGGTCCTGAGTTCGATCCCCGGTAACCACATACAATGCTGGGCATGGAGACTCACACCCACCAACAATCAATACCACATACCACAGTGCCGGGCGTGGTGGCTCACGCCTGTAATCCTAGCACTTGGGAGGCAGAGGCAGGAGGACTGCTGAGTTCGAGGCTTGCCTGGGCTACATAGTGAGCTCAGGGCCAGCCTGAACTACAAAGCAAGATCCTGTCTCGAAAAAAAAAAAATTGGCTTCCTCTTGCTGCAACCTGGCAGAGTACTGAGATTATGAGCATGCACCACCATGTTATGCTCTCACTGTATCACTTCCTTCCATATGTCCTCCACATGCACCTCATCCTGGTCCATCCTGTGCTGAGCAGGTACTCCTGCAGATTCATTCCTTCTACTTCCCTTATTTTCTATCTTAGAATGATACTCCTCCCCAATCAGTTCCCCAAGCCAGGAACCTGAGAATCAACCTCACTGAGCTACACTCCTTGGGCACATCCTGCTTGGACGATCACTATGGTTTCCCTATCCTGTACTCATTCCTATACCTGCTGGGCCACCATTACTTTCCTAGGTAACCTACTAGTCAGCGAGCCATTGACTTAGCCTGTATTTACCTTAGAGTTAATTTGAACACCCTGGTGTAGCCCTCAGAACACGAAGAATCCAACTCCAAAATCATTTATGGATAATGTGGATGAAGTAATTTACACAATGATACTTTTCTTCCTTCCTTCTTCCTTTCTTTCCTTCTTCTTCCCTCCCTCCTTTCCTTCCTCCCTTAATCCCTCTCTTCTTTCTTTTTCCTTCTTTCCTTCCTTCCTTTCTGAGACAGGGTCTCACTTTGTAGTTCAGGTTGGTCCTGAACTATGTAGCCCAGGGTAACCTTGAATTTGTGGCAATCTTCCTGCCTCTGCCTACCAAGTGCTGGGATTACAGGGTTGAGCCACCACGCCTGGCAACACAATGATACTTTCTACCCTGACCCCATGGGCGCTTTTCCTTTTTTCCCCAGCATTGGGGACTGAATTTAGAGCCTTCACACTGAACTACACTCCCTACAGACCTTGGTCCCCCTTGTGTTTTAAGACCAGTTTCACTAAGTTATCCACTCTGTGCTTAAATCTGAGATCCTCCAGACTCAGCCTCTGAGAGTACTGGGATTACAGACATGGACAACTGCCTGGCTATTTTTTTTAAAACTTTCTAGGTAATAATCAGATAGAAATGATAAAGTGATAGGATTAAGAGAATTTAAGTTCATCTAAGTACATCTTCCCACCTGAGGAATGCTTATAGGATATATAAGCTTCTGTAAGACTATATACTTGAATTCAAGATGACATTTTGTAGGGATTTTTCCTGCTTGTTTTGGGAAACCTAGCAGAGAATACCTAGAAGCATTATATAATCCAGAATACAACATACAGTCTGATTGTTTCATTCTACAAATTTGAGTATTAGTTCAATTATACAAAGATTATATGCTGGACCAGAGATTTAACTCAGTGGTTCCAGCATATGCCTAGCAAGCACAAGGTCCCTGGTTTGAACCCCCATAACCACATATAATACCGGGTGTGGTGACTCATGCCCAACAGCAATCAGTACCACACATCATGCACCACAGTGCCAGGCGTGGTGGCTCATGCCTGTAATCCCAGCACTTGGCAGGAGGATTGCTGATTTCAAGGCTTCCCTGGGCTACATAGTGAGCTCAGGGCCAGCCTAAACTACAAAGCGAGACCCTGTCTCAAAAAAAATAAAACAAAATAAAATTCACTGTAAGTATAACTAAATTAGTGTGACATTATTATATTAAAAACATGATTTAATTGTGTAACATTTAGAGTTGTGTTCAACCACTGCCTTCTAAGGAATTTACTTTTTTTGTGGCACAGGGAATCAAACTCAAGACCTTGAGCTTGCCAGGTAGGCACTGTGCCACCAAGCTACTTCCTGGGCTTGAGTTTTTTGTTTTAAATCTTATTATTATTGTTTGTTGTTGTTTTGAGATAGGGTCTTGCTATATAGTCCAGGCTGGTTTGGAACTCTCACTAGGTAGCCCAGGCTGGTCTCTAACTTACACTGATCTGTCTCAGCCTCCCAAGTGCTGAGATCACACATGTGAACCACCATCCCCAACATGTTTAATTTTTTTTTTTTTTGAGACAGGGTCTTGCTTTGTAGTTCGGGCTGGCTCTGAGCTCACTATGTAGCCCAGGCAAGCCTCGAACTCAGCAATCCTCCTGCCTCTGCCTCCAGAGTGCTGGGATTGCAGACATGAGCCACCACGCCCGGCAAGGTTTCATTTTTAATATGAATAAACCTTTAGGTGAAGACTTTCTGGTATTATAGGATGAAATTATAAGATATGTCTGTCTGTGGAAATGCGCCAACGTGGGTGGGTAGATAAGGTTCCGCACTCAGTATACAGGAAGGGCACCGCGCTAGGTTCTAATTCCAAAACCTCTCTGAGACCTCGGGTTTCTCCTTGAAACCGAGGGAGTGTGTTATCCGGAAGGGTGAAAAGCACAAATAGCGAAGCCTGAGTAGTTTTTACGAGTCTGCACACCCCCGTCTCTGGAAACCACCGCAGGGTCACCCCATCAGGTCTAAGCCGTTGTAAAGAGGGGACAAGGTGGCCTGGAGGGGTACCGACCTGTGACTACAGGCGGGACTCGTTCAGCCCGCGAGCACTAAGCACCGCGAGCTAGGCGGGGCCGTACGCCCGCCCAGGGAGCTTCCCGTGTCACCTCAGAGTGCTCGTCAAACCTTGCGCAGCAGGCGGCGCTACCGAGGGAGAAACAGAGGCTCAGAGAGGCCAACTCGTTCGCCCGATCCGCGCCAATGGAGCGAGGAAAGCGTTTGGATACCAAATTCTAACCGCTCTTTCCCTCCCACGCTCTGAACCAGCCAGCACTAATGTAGAGAGTATAACTGTGTGCTTAGCCATAAAGATTTAGAACATAGGATGTAGGGTAAATGTTTACAAACGCCCCACACCTGTCAACGCCAGACCAGCCAGACCCACACTGGAATCGAATGATAAACCGAGGCTCTGCCCAAGAGCTGGTATGTAAGGAGGCTGAACGAGTGACCGACAGCCAGACGGCCCGAGGACGCCGAGGTGCTGCACGACGGGCGTTTGACTCCTTGCGACTGCATCAGCATCCATCGTCCCCGACTCGGCGTGATCTATCGGCAGACTGGAGTATTTGAACCTGGTGTTAAACGTGGTAGGATGACTTGTGGGAATTTCCTAATACTATAGTGATCTGGGTTGTAGTGACTTATCTATTGGGCATTTCTTGAATATTCTGGCCTGGACTTGATATTAATTGTGACTTGTTGTGGTGTGTATTTGCCAAAAGCAGTCTCAAGGTTCCTGGATAATAAAAGAGTGACTTATAGAGCAACGCTGGTTTCAGTCTCCTTACCTGCTACCTGCTCGCGACAACTAAGAGAGCGTCGGCTCGTGCGCACGCGCAACTTTCACGGCCGCGTCCCCTTTAAGAGGGTTCCTGTTACCTCCCGACCCTTTCGCTTCTGTTCCACGTTCCCACAATGCAGTGCGGCTGAGCGCCTCCGAGCCCGTGGGGACGCTGCGGGGGGAACCCGTGCTGAGGCGGCGGCGCGACGTGAGCTGCGGCGGGCCCGCGGCGTCGGGCGGTGCGGATGTCGGGTTGGGCGGATGAGCGCGGCGGCGAGGGCGACGGCCGCATCTACGTGGGGAACCTTCCGACAGATGTGCGGGAGAAGGACTTGGAGGACCTGTTCTACAAGTACGGTCGCATCCGCGAGATTGAGCTCAAGAACCGACACGGCCTCGTGCCCTTCGCCTTCGTGCGCTTCGAGGACCCCCGGTGAGGCCCCCGACGGCCCCGCCCGCCTGCAGGCCGGCTCCTGGGCCTTCCTCCTGTCCCCTCCCCCTCCCCGCGGGGTCTCCCCTCCCCCTCGCGCAGACCCCCCGCACGGCGCCCCCGGGTGGACGAGGCGGCCTTTTCGCGGGTTTCGGGCGGTCCTCTGCTCCGGCGTCACTTCCTTTATTGTTATTTTACTTAAAAACACAAAATTGGAGACTGGTGGGCTGGAGCCTGCTCAACATCAAACAGAGTTAGGAAAAATTAGCGCTGTCTCTCTCAAGCCTGAGAAGGCGCTCTCAGAAAGAGGAGCGGCCCCAGTCTCGGACGCCTCGGGCTTCGAGCCAGCCTTGGAGAAAACTGAAATGGGAAGAGTGACCCGAACTTCGGTTGTGGAGGAGCAGGCAGCGAGGCTGTGCTGCCTTTGGGAGTGAGATGTAAGGGTGTTTCTGGTGGACCTCGCCTCCACTTGTGCGCGCCTCTCCTCGCAGAGCCGCAGTCTGGCACTGAGGACACTCACAGAAGGACCCGAGGCTACTCCTCAAACTGTGAGGAAGATTTCGTTCTGAGAGTTGCACTGGTAGATGTTAAGGCTCCAGTCCCCAGTGTTGTGAGCTGTCTGGATACCTTTACCGGCTGTTTGGTGATTTTGTAAATATTGTTGGCCCTCTTGCCATAAGAGGACCAGAAACTTTTTTTTTTTTTTTGAGACAGTCCCGCTCTGGACCAAGAACTTTGAAAACTGCTGTTTGTCATTGCACTCGGTGTTAGTCTACTGTTTTCGAGACACGGTTTGGAGGATAGCTTCACTTTTGCCTCACCGCCAGCGTTATCTATAGGGTTGCCTGCCTGCCTGCCTGGGGTGGAGGTATTGATCGGGCCAAAAGAGAATCTGAGGTCAAAATGGCAGGCATGGCTTTGACGTGGAGTTTTTGCTTTTTTTTGAGACAGAGTCTCACAGTGGAATTCAAGTTGGTCTTAAATTCAATATGTACCCCAAGCTGGCTTCCAACACAAGGCAGTCCTCCTGCCTCAACCTCCCGAAGGCTGGGATTACAGGCATTCTCACCACACCTGTCACTTTGAGGTTTTTGATGGCTACACCGAAGGCTCATTGTGTCTCTCAACTCCTACCTTAGAAGTGGAGCTGGGCATTTTTACATATAAATGGGAGAAAGCTGTGCCCAATTAGTAACATTCATTGTGTATTTTGAATTGCCTTATGTGTAAAGGACTATTTTGTGTATTTAACATTTTCAACAAACTACAAGGTAGGTATTGTTACCATATTTTGTTACAGATGAGGAATCTGAGAATATGGAGTCATTGATAAAATTTGACTAGTAAGTTTCAAGATAGGATTTTTTTTTTCTTTTTTGAGACAGGGTCTCACTTTGCAGTTTAGGCTGGCTCTGAGCTCACTATGTAGCCCAGGCAAGCCTTGAATTCAGCATTCCTGCCTCTGCCTCCCTAGTGCTGACAGCTCTGTGAGATAGGCATATTATCCACTTTAGAAATACAAAAACTTGAATAAGCACTTAGCCTTATGTGAATACAAAGTGGCAGAAGAATGGTTTCAATTCAAATCAGTTTTTTGTTTTATTTTGTTTTGTTTTGAGACAGGTTCTAGCTTTGTAGTTCAGCCTGGCCCACTTTGTAGTTCAGGCTGGCCCTGAGCTCACTATGTAGCCCAGGCAAGCCTGGAACTCAGCAATCTTCCTGCCTCTGCCTCCCAAGTGCTGGGATTACAGGCCACCAAGCCAGGCACTGTGGTATGTGGTATTGATTGCTGGTGGGTGTGAGTCACCATGCCTGGTATTGTATGTGGTTACTGGGGATCGAACCAGGGACCTTGCGCTTGCAAGACAGGTGCAGGAACCAATGAACTAAATCTCCAGCCCTCAAATCAGTTTTTATTCAGTTTGCTCTGAAACCTTAGTGAGTCTGCCCCTCCCATGCTGCACTATATACAATGTAAACCCAGAATTGCTTTGGATACAGGCTTGTTTTAGACCTAAAACACTGGTAAGCAATTATGTGTTTTTAACAGAATGATGCCTTCAGCTCTGCCTCTTGGGTTAGGGATGTAGCTCGGTGCTACAACACTTTCCTACTAGGTAAGAGGCCCAGAGGTCCCCAGTACTCAGCAAAACAATTATTTTAAAAAATTTCCCCTTGGTGATATTGTACCCAGTAGTTTTTTTTTTTTTTTTTTTTTTTTTTTGAGACAGGGTCTCGCTTTGTAGTTCAGGCTGGCTCTCAGCTCACTAGGTAACCCAAGCAAGCCTCGAACTCAGCAATCCTCCTGTCTCTGCTTCCCGAATGCTGGGATTACAGGAGTGAGCCACCACACCCGGCTTGTACCCAGTAGTTTTGACAGTGTAGTTTTGGTGAGAAGGTATACTTAAAGGAATTCTGTTTTCATCACTGAAAGCACATTTGCATTTCTTCTGAGCTGCCCTGCCTTTCTCTGAGAATTTTTTTTTTCTCAGACTTCTTTTTAAAAAGGTTTTTCTTTATAAGGTTTATGGCAATAGGTTTTATGGAAGAATCTTAAGGGCTAGTAATAAATCTGTCATCTATTATGGTTTAAAATTTTTTTTGTGTGTTTTATTTGGTCAATCCAGTCTCATTTGATACCTAGAAAGCCATGTGTGTGACAGTTGTAAAGTTGAATTCAACACCATAAGGCCAGAGGTTTAGCTCTGCCTGGCAAGCACAAGGTCCTGAGTTCAGTCTCTGGAACCAAAGTAAATAATTCAGCATCCTGAAGTTTTCAATGAAAGTACAAGTACACCATCTTTATTTAGTTTATTTTGCCCTTATTTTTCCCTTACCTTATACCCTTCACTAGGAACATTCAGCCCATGGGTGGCACTAACTCTTAAACTTCTTTGCAGAGATGCTGAGGATGCAATTTATGGAAGAAATGGTTATGATTATGGCCAATGTCGGCTTCGTGTGGAATTCCCCAGGACTTACGGAGGTCGGGGTGGGTGGCCCCGTGGTGGGAGGACTGGGCCTCCTACAAGAAGATCTGATTTCCGAGTTCTTGTTTCAGGTATGGTTCCTTTCAGATTGAATAAGATTATGTAAACTACTTAGTCTGGCCTCCAAGGAACATTGAGCTGTTTTCTGAGCCTGTGGCACATGTGGGCTTTCTTTTCAATAACCTCTGCACAGTGATAGTTTGAGGCCCTGCTCTGACTTGCCAGTGAGAGTTTTTATTTTGAGACAGGATCTCTCACTTGAACTACATCCAGTAGATCTAATTGGCCTCGAACTCACTGTGTAACTCTTCTTCCTCAGCCTCCCGAGTGCTTGGATTATACCACATCTAGCTTAGAACATAAGTTGTGTGTTTGAGAGAGAGAGAGAGAGAGAG
>PVIC010058164.1:0-10447 GCA_004025085.1 Thryonomys swinderianus | reverse complement strand
TGCTGCCGAGACGGAGCGTGATCGGGCAGGAGAGGGGACACAGCGCGTGTTTCCGTGGCGCCCTGTGCTGTGCGGGGAGCCACCTGGGAGGGCTTCACGAGTTTCTCATTTCTCGGTCTGTTTGTGCACGGGGGGCTGGCGGTCACTGCCACGACTGCGTGGGTGTGTACCGGTCCCTTGTGAGTGTCTTGTGATGTTGTTGCACGTGTGCTTCCAGCCTGTGTCCTCCTGGTGAACGGTGGGGCTGACTCCTGGGTGATGGCGGCCTTTGCCTCTTCTGCTCGGCGATTTCTCTGTGTGAGAATACAACAGTTCCCCCTCCTGCTGCTGGTCCTGGCTCGTGGAACACAGGTTTCCTCGCTCCGTCTTCAGTCCGCGAGTTTCCTCTTGTACTGATGAGTCTCTGGATGCCACAGAGCAGCGGGTTTATTTCTGACCCTGTGTCCCGGTGGGGAGAGTTGGGGCCGTTTCCATGCCGAGCTGCTGGCGAGAGGGCTGGACTCATCCTGCCTCTGCGTCCCTTCTCTGTTGTCGATGCCTTTATTTCACCCTTATTTTGTGAGCTCTCGTCTTCCTTGGCCTCCTCATTCCCGCGAGCTGTGTGGCTGTCTTGTCCTGGTGTCTCCGTCTGGGATATTGTCCTGTATGCTTTGGGGTGTAGCTTGGTGTTCCTGAATGATACAAGGTGCTCTTCGTCTAGAATGTCCTTATTTTGCCACCAACCTTGAGACGTAGTTTTGGAGACGCTGTCAGGTGAGTTGTTGTGGGGCAGAGGCTTCCTCGTCCTGGACCTGGAAAGGGCAGTCCCCGTGCCCTTCCTCTGTGCGCCTGCGCGGAGCTACAGGAACTTGTGGACTAGCACTTCCCCTCCCTGCCGACCCTTCGGACCCATGGGCCTGAGTGCCAACTAGGTGTTGTCTTCAGAAGGCCATCCGAGCTGGAGGGAGACGTGGCCTCAGCATCTGGAGTGTTCGGCATCTCACAAAAGTAACTTGTGAAAGAAACAGAGCCTGAATCCCGCGGGAAGGAGCAGAGAGCTTGGACAGGGCTGTACATGAGGCGGGAGCACAGGGAGGGTGTGGTTAGCCAGAGAGCTGTGGCCATAGCGCCAAAAATAGAAGCTCCCTGGGAGAGTAGGAAGCCAAACAGGAAGACAGCAGCGTGCCCGCTGCCGCCCCGAGGCCTGGCACCGGGTATAAATGCTGCTCAGGCAGGGAGGCCACACACGTCCCCGCCTCCTCCCAGCCACAGCCGCTCAGCCACCATGTGCCACACCAGCTGCTCCTCGTGCTGCCAGCCGGCCTGCTGCGTGTGCAGCCCCTGCCAGGCTGCCTGCTGCGTGCCTGTGAGCTGCAGGACCGTCCTGTGCATGGTGCCCTCCTGCCAGTCCTCAGGGTGCTGCCAGCCCTCCTGCCAGTCTTCAGTGTGTTTCCCCGTGAGCTGCCGGCCCTCAGTGTGCCTGGTTCCGTCCTGCCAGTCATCGGGTTGCTGCCAGCCTTCGTGCCAGTCGTCGGGGTGCTGCCAGCCTTCGTGCCCTGCCCTCCTGTGCAGCCCTGCCTCCTGTGGCACCTCTGCCTGCTGCCCCTCCTCCTGTTGCTGATGTCGGGAGTCCCCGCCAGCTCCCCTGAGTGGAAGTGATGCCCCTGTGACCCTCCTTGGCCAGGCCTGTGTCCCCCAGGTTGATCCTTGAGTGGACAGGGGCCCTCTGAGCTGCCCCCTGGACTCTGCTTCGGAATCCCGCTGAAGGTTCCAGAGCGTCCCTCCCTGCCCATCTCCCTGGATATCCCGTCCCCAGTGCAGTGTCCGAGCCCAATACACGCGGTTTCCCTGAGCAGCTCTGCGCGCTGGTGCTCCCCTTTTACTTCTGCCTTTCCTGCCTGTCCAGTGCGCCGATTCCAGTTCCTACATCTCTCTGAGATCAGAGTCCTGGTGGTGGAATGGCTTAAAGATGCAGATATCCCGCCCGGCGTGGTGGCTCACGCCTGTCATCCCAGCACTCGGGAGGCAGAGACAGGAGGATGGCTGAGTTCAAGGCTTGCCTGGGCTACATAGTGAGCTCAGGGCCAGCCTGAACTACAAAGCGAGACCCTGTCTCAAAAAAACCAAAAAAAACAAAAACAAAGATGCAGATATCCTGGGGCTGGAGATTTTTCTCAATGGTTCTGGCACCTGTCTAGCAAGCACAAGGTCCTGAGTTCGATCCCTGGTAACCACATACAGCAATACTGGGTGTGGTGACTCACACTCACCGCTAATAAGTACCACATACCACAGTGAGGGGCATGGTGACTCATGTCTGTCATCCCAGCTCTCGGGAGGTAGAGGCCGGAGGACTGCTGAGTTCGAGGCTTGCCTGGGCTACATAGCGAGCTCAGGCCCAGCCTGAACTACAAAGTGAGACCCTGTCTCAAAAAAACAAAAACAACCCCCAAAAAGATACAAACAAACTGAAGTCCTGGTGCTGAGATATCCGGGCCCTGATGGGGCCTTACACCGGGCCTGGGCCGCCCTCCTCCCGCTTGCGCCCCCTACCTGGGAGCTGGGCTCTGGTGTCCTGGGAGCAGGCGCGGTGTTGAAATGGAGCTCAGAGCGCTGAGCTTGGTGTCTTTCCTCTGGCGTCCGGGTGCCCGGCCCGGAGACCTTCCAAACCGGGTGGCTTTGGCCCTCGGGCCTTCAGACTCACGGGACAGAATTAGCTTCATTTCACGCCCCTTCGCCACTCCTCAGTTGTCCGTTAAGGAAAACTAGTTGTCACCACAGGCAAAGCCACGTGCATCTCTCCCCACGTGGAAACCGAAACACGGTCCATTTGCCGCTTCTGACGCACCCGTTCACTCCCGTCCCAGCGGGTGTGAAGTGTGAATTGTTGAACTGGCTGATTTCCAAGGGCTGAGTCTTCCGGGAGTGAGTTTTGTCCTCCGAACCACGTGAGGGAAACGCCGCGTGGCTACGGCGCCCTCCGACCCTCTGTGTCCTCGGGTTCCGCGGTGCCGGTGCGTCCCGGTCCCGGGAGATGCGGGGCCGTGGTCCCCGGCTCCGCCCCTCCCGTGAGGCCTGAGCCTCACCTTCCTGTTGGTTTTCCGGGGCTCCGGCCCTCACCGGCTCTCTGTGGGGGTGAAGTCTGCATCAGGAGGCAGATTTTACAGCCTGTGTCTAACGTGTCTGGACTGATGTTATTGTTTGAAAAGGGCTGTGGAGGGGTCTGTTAGGAACGAGATCTGTCAGTGTGGAGAGGGCACCGCTGAACGCACGCGCACGCACGCACACACCCTTGACATACACGCAGGTGCCATGAGCACACCCACGCACACTCAGCCCAGGCACACTCGCGTGCTCTCGTGCACACACGCACACACGGGCTGGGAGCTGGGTGAAGAGGGCAGCCGGCGGCGAGGGCGCCCCGCACCTCCCCCTGCAGCTCAGGGCGGGAGGCCCCGTCCTGCTCGCCCCGCAGGAAGGCTCGGGAAACAGCCCGGGCGCTGCAGTCGCGCCTGAAAGCAGCAGCGTGGGGAGCGGCGGGACGCGCTGGCGCGGAGAGCCAGTGAGGGGACCGGTGGGCACGCGGAGCATCCTGGCCGGCACGGCCCCGCCCTTCCTGCGCGCTCCGCCTCCCAGGCGCCTGCGGGCAGCTCCGCTGCGCCCACCTCGCGGGTGCTCTGCGGGGAACCCGGGTCCGGCACGCCACCGGTGCGGCGCGCCCCCGTGAGGTCCGCCCCGTCGCGGGAGCCCGGGCTCCCCCCGCGCCGCGCTGGGCGCAGACGCCTCCGGTGGGCCCGTGAGGCGCCCGCCCCGAGCTGTGCGTCGCCGGCGGCCGAGGCTCCGGCCGCTCCCCGTCCTGGCGCTGGACGCTCGCGTGGATTTGCTTGAGGGATCGCGTGCGGTGGGTTTGCTCTCTGGCCTCTCAAGGTATTTTCAGAAAACGTTCAGCCTCTCCCGTCGGGGCCTGCGGGACGCTGGCGTGGGCCCGGCCGGCTCCGACCTGGTGGTCGGCGGCGCTGAGCGGCGGGCGCCGAGGCCTGGGCGGCGGCTCCTGCGCGGGACCCTCCCCTCCGCGTCTGCGCCGGAGGGCGGCCCGGTCTCCCCCCGCCGCCCGCCTGAGCGGCTTCCTCCTGGGCTCTGGAGCAGAGCTCCGGGCGCCCCGGTCCGCCACCCCGTGGGCGGGCGGCGCGGGCGTCCCTCTGCCCCGGACCTGAGACGCAGCCAGGGCGACGCGGCGCCCTCCTCCGCTCCGCGCCGGGGCGCCCCGCTGGTCCTCGGGCGGGCGGCCTCCTGGGAAGCCCGAGCCGGCGGTCCGAGCTCCCGGGCTCTTCCTCCCGGGACTTCCTCACGCTCTCGCACGGGCGCTGGATCCTCTGCCTCTCCATAGAGACACTGGCACACGCCTGACCGTCCCCACGGCAGCTCCCGCCGAGCCTGTGAGTGAGGCCGATCCGCTTGGGCAGAACCGACACCGCCCCCGGGGGGGCCGTCAGCGCGGGGTCTGTTTATGTGGTCTTCTTTGCTTCTCTCACCAGTATTTTGTCATTTCTGGAATGAAATATTTACAAACTTCCCCCTCAAGATTCAATCCTAAGTATATTGTAAGTTTTATGCTATTATAACTGAGACTTTTAAACTTCAGTGTCTAATTGTTCATTGCTAGTGTAGTAAAATGACATTGATTTTTTTCTTTTTTTGACAGAATCTTGCTTTGTACTTCATGCTGGCCCTCAGCGCACTATGTAGCCCAGGCAAGCCTCAAACTCAGCAATCCTCCTGCCTCTGCCCCCCAAATGCTGGGATGACAGGCTTGAGCCACCACACCCGGCGCTGTGGTGTGTGGTACTGATGGCTGGTGGGCGTGAGTCACTACACCCGGTATTGTTGTATGTGGCTAGTGGGGATCGAACCAGGGACCTTACACCTGCTAGGCAGGTGCTAGAACCACTGAGCTAAATTTCTGGCCCTAAAATTGATTTTTTGTATACAGTGACCTTTATTCTTTGATCTTCTAGACTCACTACTTCTATTGCTTTTGTTGAATTTTTGAAGTTTTCTAAGTAGGCAAATAAGTCCAATGTTAATAGAGGCTTATGGCCGTCATAGGTAAGAGGACAATACAATCTTTTTGCCACTACATATGATATCAGCTGTAGATGCCCTTTAAAAGAAGTTCCTTTTAAGTCCTACTTCCATGTGAATTAGAATTTTATTTTGAAGAGATATTGAAATTTTTCAAGTGCTTTTTTTGAATGTATTGAGATGATCATTGGGTTTTCTGCTTTAGTCCATTGATGTAAATTATATAAGTTGATTTTGGAACATTGAGCCAACCTTGTATGCCTGGAATAAATTCCATCTGCCCAAAAACATTTACTTCCTTGTATATTTCTGGATTTGATTTCTAGTATTTTACCAAAATTTTTGTATATACACTCATGAGTGATATTAGTATATATTTTTGTCCAGTTTTGATATCAATGTTATACTGGCCTTATGAAAGATCGGAAAGGATTCCTTCCTTTTGTTTTCTGGAAGAATTTGTGTAGAATTGGTAATATTTCTTCCTTAAGTGTTTGGTAAAATTTATCTGTATATACACATCGTCCTGGAGTTTTCTTTGTTGAGTTTTAACCACAAATTCAATTTTTAAATAAATGTGGAGTAACTGTGCTTTCTGTTTCTCTTTGATGAGTTTTGGTAGTTTTGTCTTTGAAGCAATTTGAATATTTCATCTAAGTTATTAAATGTACAAGTGTAGTGTTATCTATGTAATTCCCCTCTCATCTTTTAATAAGTTTAAGATCTGTAATGATGTACTTTTTCATAGTCTTGGCATTTTGTGTCTTCTCTTTCTTTTCAGTGATCCTGGCTGGGGGTTTATCAATTGCATGGCTTTGCTCAAAGAAGCAGCTTTTAGTTTTATTGGGTTTCCCCATTATTTTCATTTTCCGCCTCACTGATGTTTCTTCCTGATGTTTTTATTACCTCATTTCTTTTTCTTATTTTGAGTTTAAATTGCATTTCTAGTTTAAGATGCAAACCTGCAAGAACTGATTTCAAAACTTTCTTCTTTACAAATATAAGCCTTTATGTTATAATTATGCTCTAACCTTGCTTTTATCCTATTCCACATATTTTGACATTGCTTTCTAATTTGAACCTAATTTAAAATATTTTCCTGTGTCTCTGGTGACTTCTCCGAGTCGTGGTTATTCAGAAGCATGTGCACTTATTTCCAAATTAGTGGGAGGCGCACATGTGCTTGTGTTGTTAGCGTCTCTCCTGATTTCATGGTCAGTGGAGATCACGCTCAGTCCCAGCCTGTTCCGTGTGTCGGGGTGCACTTCGCAGTGCAGCACAGCCTCTCGGGGCCTGAGGAGCGGGTGCTGTCCTCGGGTGCTGGCCGAGTGTCGCCGGCTCCATAGCTGAGAGTGCTGCTCGCCATCTGTGTCTGCGTGGACTTTCTCTCTGAGCTCTTGAAGCTGAGACCCAGAGAGGAAGATGATTTCTCTGTTTTCCTTTTTTGTTCTGTGAGATAAAAACTGCTTATGCTTTGCAGCTTCGCTGTGAGGTGCTGACACGTTTAGACAGTCAGGGTTTCCTGGTGAGTCCACTCCCTTCTGCCTCTCTTTGTCCCCAGTGATATTTCTTGCTCTCAAATCAACCTTGTTTCATCTTAATGCAGCCATTCGGACTTATCTGATTAATGTCAGATGCCATATTTTCCATCTGTTTACTTTTTTTTTGAGACAGGGTCTCACTTTGTAGTTCAGGCTGGCTCTGAGCTCACTATGTAGCCCAGGCAAGCCTCGAACTCAGCAATCCTCCTGTCTCTGCCTCCCGAGTGCTGGGATGACAGGCATGAGTCACCACGCCTGGCACTGTGGTATGTGGTATTGATTGTTGGTGGGTGTGAGTCACCACGCCCAGCATTGTATGTGGTTACTGGGGATCGAACTCAAGACCTTGCGCTTGCGAGGCAGGTGCCGGAACCACTGAGCTAAATCTCCGGCCCTCCATCTGTTTACTTTTAATCAGAGTTTCTCTATTTAAAGCAGAATTTATGATAGATAACATGTAGGTCGACTTAGCCTTTTTATTCACTTTGAAAATCATTCCTTTGATTATGGTTTTCATTTTGTGCTCAGCGCAGTTGTTGATATATCTCAGTGATAACCCCCATTTTGCTAATTATGTGCTATTTGTCGATGCTGTTTTTCTTCCCCTTTTGTCTTTTTGTGCCTCTGCTGGGTTAGCGCTTGTGATGACTCCATTTCTTCGCTCTGCTGGTTTTTCTAACTCTCCATCACTTCGAATCTGCTTGGCCTCACGTGTGACGGGGCGCCTTTACCGCACAGGTATCTCTATGTCCTGTCTCACAGCTCCTCTTCTCTTTAAAGCGTCCTGAGAGCCCGGCTTTCCCTCGCGGGGCCCAGAGTTTTCTCTGCTATCCAGTCCTCGACTTGAAGACGTTTCTTGGGTATTTCTTTCCACGCACTGCTGTGAAGCTTCTCCACTCCTGTTTAGCTGAAAACTGTCTCACCGGGCTTGAGAAAGCCGCTTGTCTCCCAAGGCTGGCAGGCTTTCCCCGAGCGCTTTAGGCAGGCGTGGGACCGCGCGCCGCTCCTGAGGAGCCTGGCTGTGCTCGCTCTGCCCATGTGGGCACGGTGCCCCGGCCCCCCTCTCCTTCGGTTTCTGACAGCCACAGGCTGACCACGATGTGTCTGGCGACCCTTTTCTGGGGGAGATGTGTCTAGTTTGGGGGCCTCTCAGCTTTCAGGCAAGGTGGTTTCATGAGCTCAGTCACGTTTAGAAACAGTCTCTGGCTGCCTCCTCAGAGGCTTCTTCTGTTTCTCTCTCTCTCTCCCCCTTCTGAGCCCGGTTCTGGGCACACATGATGATTTCGCAGCCCAGCTGCACACGGATTTATTCTTGTTTCTTCCTCTTTGTAATTTTTTCCCAGTTTTTACCTTGTATTCGTACATGTTTGCAGCACAGGATGATTACGTTCTTTGTGGGCAGATGGTACCCGCACACAACACATCTTAATTCTTTTATTTCCTCTTTTTCTGCTTCTATCTCCTGGTTCTTCCCCTTTTATAAAAAGCCTCTCTCCCTACTTCTATTGTTCATCTTTTATTTGGTTTTTATTTAGACTTGGATTTCTCGCATAAAGAGAAACCATGCAATAGTTAAGCTTGAGTGTCTAATTTATTTCATTAACACTGGTCTCGTGGTGCATCCATTTGCCCACAAATGACCCCTCTTTCAGGCTGAGTTGTGCTCTGCTGGTGTAAACGCCACATTCTCTTGACCCATTCACCTGGTTACGGGCACAGAGGCCGCTTCCAAGACTCAGCTAATCATTCTGGCAGCTTCTCTTTCTCCATCTTTAAGCTCACTGGTTCTGCTTTGACTGCATCGAACACACCAGGCAGCCCCCGGAGGGCTTTCTTTTCAGTGCCGTGTTTTGATTTCTGCCTCATCCGTTCGACCCCCCTAGCTCGTCATCTATGCTGAAACCCTTTGCCTGTTCATAAACGTGATATTTTAACAACTGAACCATGACATGTGCGCTAGCTTCAATGCCTGGGGCCTTTTTAAGCACAGTTTTGCAGGTTGCTTTGTCCCTTGAAGATGAATTCATTTTTCCTTGCCAATTTTCATGTGGGTATAATTGTTGACTGGCTGTTAGACCTCATGTGAGACACAGTGGATATGGACAGGACGGTCTCCTGGGAGCAGGTGTCTCTTCCGCCAGGCCATCCCTTGGGGTGTTCCCAGCTGCCCACAGTCAAAGGCGGACCCTCGCTAGACACTGGCACAGCAGTGGGCCCACACCCGCCCAGCTTGGCCTCCGGGTAGGTCCTTCCACAATCCCCACCCTACCAAGTGTCAGGAGGTGACGTGGGGAAACTGGAGTGGGGGCAGCAGGGAAGAGGGGTCCCCGCGGAAGGGCTGCTTCTCGCAGACGGCTGGACATGGACGGAGAGGGACAGAGGGAGGCGGCCGCACGGGAAAGCTGGTTTATTGGGCCCCTGCGGGCTAGTGAAGACGACAGGGAGATGGGAGACAGGAGCGCAGGGGACCCTGATGATCACACGGCCGCAGGGACTCCCGGGCAGGCTTCCCGTCTGCCTGTCGGCTGGACCAGGGCCGCAGAGGCCTCTTCTGGGAAGAGACCGAGACATGCTCTGGCCTGGGCAGCTGCCAGGGAGGGGCCAGGTCAGCAGCAGGAGGAGGGGCAGCAGGCAGAGGTGCCACAGGAGGCAGGGCTGCACAGGAGGGCAGGGCATGAAGGCTGGCAGCACCCTGACGACTGGCACGAAGGCTGGCAGCACCCCGATGACTGGCAGGATGGAACCAGGCACACTGAGGGCCAGCAGCTCACGGGGAAACACACCAACGACTGGCAGGAGGGCTGGCAGCACCCTGAGGACTGGCAGGAGGGCACCACGCACAGGATGGGCCTGCAGCTCACAGGCACGCAGCAGGCAGCCTGGCAGGGGCTGCACACGCAGCAGGCCGGCTGGCAGCACGAGGAGCAGCTGGTGTGGCACATGGTGGCTGAGCGGCTGTGGCTGGGAGGAGGCGGGGACGTGTGTGGCCTCCCCACCTGAGCAGCATTTATACCCGGTGCCAGGCCTCAGGGCGGCAGGGGCACGCTGCTGCCTTCCTGCTGGCTTCCTTCCCTCGGCTGTTGTTCTCCTGCTTTGGCTCGGCTGGTTCTCAGCTAATGGCACCTTCTCCGCATTCCTGGTCCGAGCAGAAGCCCCCGCACTGCGCTGGCCCCGTTGGGAAGCTGCCTGGCTGCACCCCACGCCCTGAGTCAGTTTTGTCAGAGGTGCAAACTGCCAGAGAGCGAGGCCAGATTCCCGCGGGCAAAGCCGGCGACCCAGCAGCCGGACACTGGCCCGCGGCTCGCACAGGACCAGCAGAGGCAGGACCCTGAGCAGAGCAGCCCCTCACGGGGTGCCGCGACTCAGCCCGGGCACACGGGGAGAGGGCACAGAGGCTTGGCCAGGCCCGGGGGTGAAGCCGCTACCCGACAAGGAAACACCTTCCGGCACCAGAAGTCTGCACAACTAGCACTTGCCTTGGTGGTAAACAAGGACATTCTGTGACAAAGATAATTCACGAACGTCGGACCACACGCCAGTCCAGACACAACAGTATCCCAGAGAGAGACGACCAGGCCAGACAGCCACACTGCTCTAGGGAATGAAGAGCCCAAGAGAGAAGACGAGAGCTCACAAAGTAAGGGTGAAATAAAGGCATCGACAGCAGAGAAGGGACGCAGAGGCAGGATGAGTCCAGCCCTCTCGCCAGCAGCTCTGCATGGAAACGGCCCCAACTCTCCCCACCGGGACACAGGGGCAAAAATATACCCGCTGCTCTGTGGCATCCAGAGACTCATCAGTACAAGAGGAAACTCACAGACTGAAGACCGAGCGAGGAAACCTGT
>PVIC010058163.1:0-10454 GCA_004025085.1 Thryonomys swinderianus | reverse complement strand
TGGTGCCCAGGCAAGCCGCCGCGAACTCAGCAATCCTCCTGTCTCTGCCTCCCGAGTGCTGGGATGACAGGCGTGAGCCACCACATCCAGCATTGTGGTATGCGGTGTTGATTGTTGGTGGGCGTGTCTCCACGCCCAGCATTATATGTGGTTACCGGGGATCGAACTCAGGACCTTGCGCTTGCGAGGCAGGCGCCGGAACCACTGAGCTAACCCTCCGGCCCTGTAAATCATTCTTTAAATCAAATTCTTTATTGGTTCATTTTATATACAGCTCACAATCACACTCAACATTGGGGAATTTGTACCAGTATATGACACAAGTTAAATCTCATTTTTACACATGTCCCTACACCCCCCACCCCTTATATACTGTTCTTTCTTTTTCTTTTCAAGTCTTATTTATTCTTTCCCCTCATTACTTTCCACATTCCCTTGGAATATTTCCTATTTCACAAAATCTATCAAACATTCTAGAACTCATTTACATCTACAGGTTCTCATACCAGAGAAAAGATACTGTATTTATACACATTGAGGACACACTAATAAGTGCAATAAATAAATTATAGACATGTAATATGTAAATCTTTAAAATAGTTTACTTCTAAAACTGTGAGGTCTTCTGGTCTAATATACACACATTGTGCTTTTTAAATGAAGATAATTCAAACTTAGAAAAGCCTACTTGGAAAAAAGGTATAATTTAAGAAGGATGAAATATGAAGAATCCTTGCTTTACTTTTTCTACTGTCCACAAGCACTTCTTTTTTTTTTTTTTTTTACTGGTACATCATATATATATCACAATTACACTCCATATTGAGAATTTGTACCAGTATATGACACAACTTAATTCTCATTTTCCCCCTCCCTTACCCACCCTCCCTCCCCCCATATATGGTCCTAAACTCCTGGTCTCATACTACTCTAACTGCTTCCCAATGTTCCCACCTCCAAATATTAACATGAGATTATATTCCTCTCCTTTTGATATGGCATGATGAATATTAGATTTTGATATGAATTTTGGAGCTAGAATATTTTGATGTATCACAACAACCTTTCAAAATATAAGTGTAGTCAGGATTATATGAAACAATTTTCCTAGATACTGCAGAGTCCTTTCCATGTGACTTTACTTGTTAGTACCACCATCTTTTTAGTGGAAGGCTAGGTTAGTATCTTACACGTGGGATCAATATTATATTTCCTATCCAGCTACGTGCAGTGTTGTACTGGTAGAGGGACACTTGGATCTACGTACCTTGCCTGAGTGTGATGATTTTAGTGTCATTTATTCAGAGCCTGAGTGTGAATCAAGACCAAGGCTCAAATTAACATAAAAATACACTTTTGTTCAACCCTTTCATTTTCTCAGTCCAATTTCCCTAGTTCACAAGCTTTGATGTGAACTCAAAATTAATTCTATACCCTTGATTCTCTGGCTCTG
The DNA here is from genome assembly GCA_004025085.1 of Thryonomys swinderianus. NCBI lineage: Eukaryota > Metazoa > Chordata > Mammalia > Rodentia > Thryonomyidae > Thryonomys > Thryonomys swinderianus. The sequence goes on along the minus strand of PVIC010058163.1, from coordinate 9,001 downwards.
GCTTTACTTTGCCTAACTGTGCTTTACAATGCCCAACCTTGGATACTCGGTGCCAGAATGGTCCTGGAAAGAGCATACAGTATTCAATGCCATATATGTCAGACCTATCTACCACAGGTAGATGTGATATTAGTAACTCATAGCATTATGTAAATGGTTTCATTAAGTTTTTGCTGGTGATAAATTGAGAAAGGATGGAAGTGTACTCTTTTATATAATGAGTAGTAACATGGGCATTTGAAAAGAATAGGGACTATTCCAATTGTAAGCACACAGAAACTTTGTGGTGTTGAGCACCACTGACAGTTTCAAAAAAAAAAGGGGCTGTCTTCAGAGTAGGTATTCATCAATCTCATAAAAAGCCCAAAAGACAGAGGGCTTTAGTGGCAGAGTTTAAAGAAATACTCATTTTCTGTAGCTATTCATACTGAAGAGTAGGATCAGAAACTGCAAATAAGAATATTAGACCTCCAAAAAGCTTTACCTTCACACAGCATGTTTCCTAAACCTGACAGTGTTATGGATTAAATACAGAATGTCACCCAGAGACCTATACTGAAGCCTTGATCTGCAGTGCAGCAGTGTTCAAAGTTAGGGCCTGGAGAGGCACTTGGAGTGTGAGGACGCTGATTTTCACAGAGACAGAGATCAGTGGAGTCCTCCTTTGCTGAGAGCATAGCTAAATGGGCTTAGCAGAGAGGGAGCCCCAGATGGATGAAGTAGGTTACTAGAGATATGCCACTGAAGGGCACATCCTCCTCAGGCCCTTCCTCTTTTGTTTGCTGTTTTGTGTTCTCCTTGCTTCCTGGCTCCCCTGAAAAGAGCAGTTTTTCTCCACAGTGGTCTTCCATATGTCATTTGTGCCGAGAGTTAGCCACTCACAGGCAGAAACCTTTGAAACTGTGAACCAAAATAGAGCATTCTTTTAAGGTGTGTATGCCACGTATTTTTTTCCTCATTGAAGAAAATGTGAATGACAGAGTCAGAAAAAAAAAACCAGAACTATGAAATTGAAAAATGTAAATATTTAAATAAAAATACAGTGGTATCCCGGTTGATTAACATAATTCATCCCATGATTCTGGGGATAATGACTGCATTCATATCCATGCTGGGACGATGGTCATGGTCATGGTCATGGTCATGTCCTTACCTGATACACAGTTCATGAATGGTGAATTCTGCCAAATTCTTCTGTTAATAAACTGAGGTATAACTGTATATGCACTTGAAAACAAAGTATTCTCCTGACCCTTGGACAGCCAGATATGGCCTATTCTTTCAGGTTAGGTGGTAGCAACTCTTTCCCTACAAATATGGCGTACATTATGCCCCCTGCTTTCTATGTGGCATCCTGTGCGGATGTCTCCTCCCTCCACCATGCCTCTCCACCATGTTGTCCCACCTAGATCCAGCAGTCAATGGGCTGGACTCCTATAAACTTTGTGCCAAAATTAACCTTTTCTCTTTTGGTAGTGTCAAATATTTTGTTCCAGTAATAGAGGAAATAACTCAGGCATTCCCTTTCTCTTTCTTTTGATTGCATAGTTCACAGACTTAACTGGTTCCATGATTCTGGAAAAGACGGCCATGGCCATGTTTGTCACTTGGTACAGAGATTCATAAGCAGACAAACAAAATAATTCCCAGCACTTCCATTTGTGAAGCAAATGGTTAATAAGCAAAAGTGTTAATGGTCCAAGGTGCAACTGTAGTTCTTACAGATATCTTACTTCAGGAATTTTCTTCACAGGAAAATACTTTGTTAGGATCTACTCCCATTACAGTTTATATACATATGAAGATATAAACTGTCACAGGGGACTGTTATAGGGTCTTGTAGCTGGCTTTCTGTCAGCAGGTAAGATCTGGTAAGAAAAGACTGGCCACTGGGGTGTTCATTTCCCTGCCCAGCTCCTCTCTTCACTCGTTATGCTTTTAAATGCCATGCTATGATCAGCTTTCCTCTGCCATGCTCTTCTGCCAGGCTGCTTTTGGAACCAGCTGATTAGGACTGATACCTCTACAAACTGTGAGCCAAAATAAACCTTGAAATTCTGTAACATTTGGGTGTCATGTATTTTGTTCCAGTAAACAGGGATGTATGTAGTATTTTAAAAATAGATAAATGAGGTCATCGGTGGGACTGCAGTTGACCATTTTGCTAGGAACATTCAGCATCAGCTTGCTGGAGGAGTTTAGAAAGATCTGCAGACAGTAGTTGGCAAACCTGCTCTAAATGCTATTTGCTGACCTTGAGTGGAGATAGCGTTCAGATCTCAGAAAAGCAAAAGGCTTTTGGTAAAGAGCAGGCTCAGGAGGGTTCCCTTAGTAACCAGGAATGCAATGGCACTCAAACCACGGACCATGTCACGTGTTCTGGCAGAAAATTATTTAAATTTTGCTCATGTCCTGAGACTTTGTGGAGGCTGAGATGAAACATGGCAGATTAAACACACTGGTGGAAGAAATCCTAAAACAGTTCAAGGTTTATAATGTAGCATAGATAGCACTTGCTGCTTTTAGTGCAGCTTATATTGAAAACCAAGAGCAAAAAATCACGTTTGAAACAGTTGCACTTTTCCCAGAAAAGGAAAGATCTATAATGTTCTGCCAGAGGATAGCTTCATTTGCAGAAAAATTAGCATTTAAAAGAAAGTTAATCTTGATTCCATTGAGAGTCTTAGATTTTCATAAATTTATTTGGAAAATAGTTGTTCCCAAACTGCCATAGTGCTGAAGTTTCTTTTTGTTAAACAGTATCTTTCTAAAATGAAAAACATGAAGGAGAAATTGAGGTATATAATACAGTAAAAACAAAAATAAAAAAGAAGCCAAGTACTTTATGACAGAACGACAGAAAAATGGATGATGGTGTCATAGAACTAAGCAAGATCCCTCACTTCCCAGCTCAGGGTTACAAACATGAAAGAGTTTGCTTTGAGAAAAGAGTCTCAGAGTGTCTCACTCAAAAAAAGGCACCTTCAGAAATTAGTTCCTAGGGAATTTGTTTCCCAGGAATCAATTTTCAGTTCTCAGCCATCTAAGGACTCAGAGCTCTCTGTGACTATACTTAAGGGGGGTCTGGCTACTGCTTGGGTGCGCAACAAACTTTTGTGTCATGCCTGTAGTGCTGGTTTTATAGGCAAGCTGAATGTAAAAGTCGTGGGTCCATGGAGGCTGAGATTTCAGAAGGGCTGGGAGGTCAAGCAGAGTGTGACAGGGAAGTGCATAAATCTGTGAGAATGAATCCGGAAGAACCGTGAAAATCTTACGAGGTTGGAAAAGCTAGGGATATGATGCATCTGAGGCAAACAGCAAGGAGTGAACAAAGCCAGCTCATAAAATAGCCACAAAAACAGTACCATCAGGACAGGACTGTCTAATCAGTTTGAAGTGCATATCTTACCACAACTTGCCTTGGGTGCTAGACTTGGAATCATGGAATTTAATGTTTGGCTTTCTGGGTTTCAAGTTTTCTTTGGTCCTGTTGATTACTATTTGCCTTTCCTACCTTTTGGAATGGGAACATTCATGCTGTACCATTGAATATTGGAAGAACTTAACTTCCTTTTTTAACTTCCTTAAATGTTCATAGCAAAAAGCTTTCATGGATTCTCAAAAGATTTTCTTGGACTTTTCAGCAGTACTGAAACTGCTAAAATATTGACAACTGTAGGAGATGGACTAACTGAATTTTGCACAAAGGGTATACATGAATCTTATGGGGACCAGATGTAGTAAATACACCAATGTTCCTGCAAGAGCTTCTTGTAGTCATAGGCCACTGGACTTTTGGAAGCTGATAGGATTATGGAATTTTATGGCTGACTTCTTGTTAGGGGCTAGAGTCTAGTAGGAAGAGGTGAGTGTTTCTGATACTTTTGTCATTGGATACACAAAATACTTAACACCGAAAGTTAAGAAAGGAAAGGTATATTTGAGTCACAGTGTGTAGAGATTTCAGTCCATTGTCAGTTGGCTCCAAGGCAGGGTGGTATGACAGATGGCCAGAGGAGAAACTATTTATTGTGGAGAGAAGTTAGCAGAGCAGGCAAAGGACAAGGCAAGCTCCCTTCTGTCCCTTATATTCTATGCAGGCTACTCACAATATGGTAGGCGTAGCACTAATACCCTTAAACCTAAGCAAATCAATCAGTAGACTGATTTAGTAATCACATACGCTTGACCTCAGCACATATACTCTAGGGAGAGACACTTCTGAATAGCCCTATTCCTATGACTGCATGAAACTTTGGGGGAGAATCTAGACATAAGCCATAACAGTCACTGAGGGAGTGGCCTATGTGGGTTCATCTGCCTCCCACACTCCTTGTTTCCTTCTTTCTCCGCCTCCTGGATACCACACTCTAAATAGTTTTCTTCCTGTATGTCCTCAGCCATGCCACCTTGCCTTGGACTCCACTGATTATAGTCTGAAATCTCTCCAAAGTATGACCTGAAATAAATCTTTCCTCCTTGCAGGTATTTAAGATTTTGTCAGGATAATGAAGAAAGTGGCTAAGACATTCCCTTTGAAATCTACAGGAACAGAAAGATAAAGATATAGCAATTTCAGCATTACTGAGCTGGTGAAGTTCTGGCACTGTTAAGTAAAGTAGTGGAAATGGGATATAAGCTCAGGAACTACAAAACAACAGATGACTACGTTTTATTGATAAATACTGGGATAACATGTCCTGGAGAGCATGCTGTGGGGTTAAGCCAAGAAAAAGGAAATCATTAGTATCTGTGACATGGGGGCATTTACTTTGCTTACAAATGGGATTTAACACTATGTAGGGCAGCAAAGAGTGGAACTGGTTCTATGGAGACGTGGTGATGGGGGAGCCAATAGGCAGCCTTAACTGCAGTGTAAATATTATAGCTTTCCCTGGGAAACTATAGAGGAGAGGAAGAAAGCTCAATAAAATAGCTCTGTTCAAGTGAATTGATTATATGAGGCCTCCCTGCCTAGCTAGAGCTGTCTGTGTTGCTCAGGAGAATTCTTCATCAGCCAAGGATAAAATGAGTGGACAAATCAAGGTGGACAATAGTGACACCATGAGGCTCCGTGGGCTAGGACTTCCGGTAGAATATTTGAGCACGTAATTATAATCATTGGTATTCAATGAAAAGGAAAGTCAGGGGGCAACATTTACTCTTCAGAAGTAAAATGAATGTAATTATCTTAATGGCCACCAATATCAGTGAAGGTATTTTTATCAGTAGAGGTCTAAAACAATGAATAGTAAGTTATTGTTTTTCTACAAAAGTGTTGTGAGAGTAAAAATATTTAAAGCATCCAGTTAAATTTAAATGTTCACTATTTTTGCCTAGGTATATTTTAAATATTATATTCAACATGTTTATACTAAACATTTTATTATTTAGCTGTAATTTAAAAGACAATAATATCCTATATTTTTATTTATTGTATATAACTAACTATATTATAGACAGGATGGCCTCCTCACCAGGGTACTGTTTAATACATATAATCAGAGAGTTTCAAGAATGAGATGAATTAAAGAGGTTAGCAATGCTCTATGGAAAGTAAAAGGAACCAATGTGCATTTGTTTGTAATATTTCACTGAGGAAAGAGGAATGCTCTGAAATTTCCAAAGCTTTTGAAAACAGTTTCTGAATATACACTAAATTGAGAGGCAGAATATCATCACTAGCACCACTCTTTGATTATGAGAACATGAAAATTAGTTATAAAAGGAGTCCTTCTCAAATTTGCCCTATAGAACACCCACTGCATCGGCAGATCCGTCAGTATTCATTTCCTCGTTTTCTATAAGTGCCACAGCCACTGAATTATACAAAGTGTTTGCATGATTATTTTAATTTTTTTTCAAATATCTTAGAGTAGAGATCTGGGTCAACCCAGGGTGGCTTATATAAATGAGAGGAAGTGCTAGCTGAAAGTCCATAATTGAAGATGGAAGAAATGTGATGAATTAAGTCTCCAAATATTATCAGTACGTCAGTTTGCCCCCATGACCAGCCTCTTACAAGCTGCCCCAATAGTTGTGAGCACCATTCACCCCTGCGATTCTGTGCTCTCTTGGAACGAACATAATTTGAGCAGCAAGTCTATTCATTTATGCACAGCAAGGAACGGATTGGTGGAGACGTCACGTCATTATTAATGGCCTCGCCTTTTCCCATAGCTGCCGTGAGCGCTGCTGTGTGCTGCAGCTCGTGGAATATAGCCGGAGCCTTCCACAAGCTCTTTGACCGGGACAGCATGTAATTTTTTAGGACTCGGAAATGTTTAAAAGATGGAAACCTGTCATTGCAAGTTACCTATGACTTTTTAAATGGTTCTTTTCTGGGTTTACAATATTCAAAAATATTTCAACTTCTTTTATTTGCTTTTTAGAAGATAAATTATTTTCAGTTATGAACATAGATTTTATCACCTATCTTTATAGTCTGCAATATCAGGTTTGAATGCAAATTATACATTCAACTCATATAGTATCATCAAAGTGACTCAGTTCACATTATATAACTCATGCATAGTCCGTATCACATTTTTGTCTGAAAAGCAGAAATGATGTACAAAATAAACTCAACTGTTTATTTTACTCTTTTATTCACACACTAACTCACTCATGAGTAAGGAACAACTGAAAACCAAAGAAGCTACTGATGGTCTTTTCTATTCTTTTCTTTTATAATTACTAGAATAGTAGTTGGTTAATGCAGTGAAATAACCAGTATTGGAGGACACCATAGAGTTTTCTTAGTTAATTCTAAGTACTTGGTTTCTTTCTTTATCCAATGCAAACTTTTTTTTTTTTTTTTTTTTTTTGAGACAGGGTCTCGCTTGGTAGTCCAGGCTGGCTCTGAGCTCACTATGTAGTCCAGGCAAGCCTCGAACTCAGCAATCGTCCTGCCTCTGCCTCCCAAGTGCTGGGATTACAGGTGTGAGCCACCACCACGCCCGGTGAATGCAAACTGTTTTGAATGAAATAGGTAGTATCCTAGGATGTGGATTTATCTTGCACTTTTAACTCATGCTAAACTCACGTGGGGTGAGTCTACTAGAATTAGGTACTCATAGCAAATGTGTATGTCATATACAATAGATGCAGTAAGATATGACAAGCAAACATATTATGTACAACTCCTACGTTTACTTACAGACTTCATTGTCTCCTTGAAATCAGGGAGTTCTATGCCATTGTTGTTTTCAGTTTTTGAAACCAGTAACCGGACAGCATTTAATACAGCAAACGGATATCCTCAGTGATTCCTACGTGACTACAGAGGTCACAAGCTAATGAAATCAGTCATGACTTTGAGGATCAGGTACAGCTTTACTGGTGGGAGCAATTCATGAGATCACCTGGCACGTTATCCTTCTAAACTCCAAGTTCCACAATGAGGGATTCATGTCACATAAAAGCCTGCTTACATTGCTGGAAGCAGGGCTACTCTGTGGTAAATCTTTTGATCCAAACCTCATTGCCCTTCCTTACAATCTGGCAAGTCTGAATCTTATTATTATTTGGCCTTTTCCCTTTGTGTATTTTTCATCCTGACTTTGAGGTTTATCCTGAAAAACATATGAATCGTGTCTGGTTCTCTTTCTAGAGAATTATCATTTATGTTTCTAATAAAAATATTAAGACTTTCTTAGGTAAAACGTTCAAATTAATTTTAATGTATGTATTCAGAAAAGATTCTGGTGTACTTATATTCAATTTGTGGGTTTAGAGGTGAAAGTAAGAATTTCTCTAACTTTGATAGAGCAAGGGCCTATGCTAGTAAGAAGGCTGTGAATTCCTAAACATAAGCATTTGCTTCAGAGCGGAAATGAGTTGTTTGGAAGAAAAAATTTAATGGAAGCTATAAGACTAGCCACTCAAAACAAAATTATAATTCATCAAAGGTTTGGTAATTACTGGCCTAAAGAAACTACTTTTTCTTTTGGTGATTAGACTATCTCTAATGATTTTTCAAGTCACTACAGTCTGTGATGAGAGTTGCCAAATGGCTTCTTCATGGAGTATAAAGAAATAATCTAGCTGAAAGTAAGAGAGAGCAGGGGAGAAAGAGTGAACAAAACCAACCTCCTTGTTACATGTGGCATAAAGTCTCATTTGATCCTACTCTCTCAGTTAGGAGGACGAGACTACGTGAAAGATTGTACCTTTCACCAGTCCAGTTTTTCAGAAATGTCATTCTTAGAGCCTAATATTTGCAAATTCTGTTTTAACAATAAAAACGGGAGTCATTTTATTTTCAACTGACTGAACGTAATACTTTGAAAGAGGGCTCTTAGGCTTAATATGTGTACTTCAGAAGAATATTGTAGTCACTTTACTATCTCAAACTTTATTTTACCTTATGCATATGAAAAAATCCTTTTCCTATAATGTTTATTTGGTCGGCTGCTTTCAGTACAACATGCTTTGGCAGTTGCTTTCCAAATCCATGAATAGTCACTTTGTAGGTAAAGAGCGAGTCAAGCATGGAAGTAAGGATGACTGTAGTCAGCTAAGCTCTTCTCCTTCGCCCTTCTCTCTACATTGTATCTAAATGGGCTAAAACAACATATTACAACTCCAGCTCTTCCACCTGCTGTAACTTCCTACCAGAACACTAAAATTGTGCTGGCGCTGATTGTTTTTCCTCAGAAGTCTCCTCCTTTCCACCCTCAAGGTGGCCTTGTGATTTCACAGCCTAATTATCTCCTTTGCTTCAGCATTCTCATTTGTCTGAATCTAACACTGTAAAAACAACTATGCTAAATGTCACTTCCCTCTTCTTCTCCCCTGATCTGAGTTCCTGAATTCAAGTTACTCTTACAAAATCTGTCATCTGGCTTCATTTTCATCCCGTACCTGAGAGCATGCTTCTATGCTGTGGTTTGGAAACCATCTGTTCATGCGGTTTCCCTTGTTAGTAGGACTTATTTCCCAACTTTGCTTTCAGAATGCCTGTTAAATGGATACTCAGTTCCCAGAAAATTATCCCTAA
>PVIC010058162.1:0-10381 GCA_004025085.1 Thryonomys swinderianus | reverse complement strand
CAATCCTCTTGTCTCTGCCTCCCGAGTGCTGGGATTACAGGCGTGAGCCACCACGTCCGGCATTGTGGTATGCGGTGTTGATTGCTGGTGGGCGTGAGTCTCCACGCCCAGCATTGTATGTGGTTTCCGGGGATCGAACTCAGGACCTTGCGCTTGCGAGGCAGGCGCCGGAACCACTGAGCTAACCCTCCGGCCCTTGGTCTGTTTTCCTTTTGCATAAGGTTTATCTCCCCGTTTCCTATTATATAGCTTTTGTTTTTCTCTTTATTGATATTTTGGATTTCTTATACAAGAGAAATCATGAGATATTTAAACATGTGTGTCTGACTTATTTTAACCTTATGGTCTCGAGGTGCATCCATTTTCTACAACTCAAGTTTTATGTTCCTCATGGCAGAGTTATACCCCATTATGGATAAATACATTTTCTTTAGCCATCCACTGATGGACATATATATAGAGTGCTTCCAAGATTTAGCTGTTATGAGCTGTATAGCTATAAACCTGGATATACATATATCACTATAAAGGATGTCTTTAACTCTTTCAGGAAGATACCTAAAAGGGGAATAAATAGCTGGGTTGAATGGAATTTCTAGTTTTAGACTTTTGAGTAATCTCCATGCTGATTTCCATAATGGTTGTACCAGATTATATTCATGCCAATAATGCAGAAGGGTTTCTTTTTCCTTGCACCCTTTACAGCATTTGTTATTATCTAATTTCTTAATGATAGCTATTCTTTCTGGAGTAACATGGAACTGAAGTATGTGTATTTCTCAAGGCTAGTAATGCTGAGCATTTTTTCATGTATTATTGGATATTTCTATTTCTTCTGAGAGGTGTCTGTTCATTTCAGTGACCTATTTTTTGAGTAAGTCTTATTTTGGTGGGGCCAATGTGGGGGCAATACCAGGGATTGAACTCATGACCTTGTACTCAGCACCACTGAGCCAAATCTCCAGCCCCAGGTCTAGTTTTTTTTTTTTTTTTTTTTTTTAGTTCTTTATATATTCTACATATTAGCTCTCTGTCCCAGAAATAGCTGGCAAATTTTTTTTTCCCATTCTTCACTGTGTTGGATGTTTCTTTGGCTATGCAGAAACTTTTAAATTTGATATAATCCCCATTTGTTGACTTTTGATGTTATTTCTTACACAGTTGGCTTTCTGTTCAGAAAGTCCTTTCTACTATGATGCCTGTGTCTTCAAGGGTTCTACTTACTTTATCTTCCAGCAGATTGTTTCTGTTTTAATATTTAAAACATACATTTTGATTTTAGCGGTGAGAGAGTTCCCCTTATTACCTGCCTTATAGCTCTCTATAATGAGGATTCTTTATTTTTATAGACATTTTCACTCATGTTTCTAGTTTGTTTTTCTCTCACACTTTTGTGGATTTGGATAATGAATCTTGTCTTTTACTACTAAGCACTGTTATAATTGAATTTTGAAAATGCTTAGTGTTTTGTTTCTTTTAAATGTCAGTCTCTTTCCTGTGCTAGCTCCTAGCTGTCTGTCTTGAGTTACACTCTGCTTAAAGTAGAATGGAGGCTGCTGAGAACTTTGTCATAGCTGTTCAGTGGCGTGGAGTGATGCTGAGCCACAACTGTAACTTCAGTGATTCTCGTAGTACATGTTAGTTGTAGGAATGAAGTTTTCTGTTATCAAAACTGTATAATTCCGCAGTTATCAATAAGGGATTCTGATGGTCTTTGTGCTTCTGCACGGCTGTTAGCTTTGTTCTTTATTTCCCTTCTTGTTCTGTGGTTCTTTACCTTTCGTGTAACCCAAGTTCTGACATTTGGCAGTAGAAGTTAAGAACTCTTTTGTTTAAAAACTTTGCACAGGTCAGGAAGAAATGTTAAGAACATTTTGAGTAGTGAAGTATTTTTGTGGGGTTCTTTTTTTGCTTTAATAACTAATTTTTTTTATAAATTGAATTCTTTATTGGTACAATTTATATACATCTCAAAATCATGTATAACATTGGGGAATTTGTATCAGTATATGACACAAGTTAATTCTCATTTTTACCCGTATCCCTACCCACCCACACCTCCTCACCCCCTTTATACATGCTCTTTTTTCTTCCTGTATCATATTTAAATAACTAATTTTTATTTAATTTTCAAATAATGGTTGAGTGTGTGGCTATTGAATGGTACTGTAATTGCAAATGTAGCTGTGAATGTAAGTGAAGAAAACGTGCTCACAATGGTTACAGGGATCGTGCCAGGGCGGCGGTGGGGCTGCGTGGAAGCCTCTCGCACCACTAAGGTTTTCCCGGAGGCTTCACTCTCCCATTGTCTTTCCTCCTCTTTTACTGTGACTTTTCAGAACTTGACCCTCTTGGCTTTTCTTAACCTAAACACAGTGCATTCGTGTTAAGTTATATTTTAGAACCCTGTGGCTGTGAGTCTCTCGCCATGTAAAGATTAATTGAGGCTGTGAGGTACATGTTCCTAAGAGGTTATAAGGACCGACAACGACATTTGTTTACTGTCATCACCATGGCCGATGATGGTTCATTTAGTTTGGTTTTTAATTTTTTTTCTTAAAATTGTAAGTTGTAAGATTTTAAGACTGAAAATCTCTCTGTAGGAAAATCTCATTGTTCCAGTTTTACATACATGGAAATGACCACAGGATGGCAGTAGATGCACTGTTGTTTGCATATAACGATGCTGTTGTGTGAAGTCCGGTTGACATTTAGCAAATCACTAAACATTGTAAGAAAAACGTAAGAAATGTAAGGTGTCAGTAGTAGGAAAAAGTTTTATGTAGGAAAGGTGTAGATCATGTTTGAAATTTTTTGCGTTCAATTTTACATCTATCACCAAAGTTCGAAGAGCCTGTTTCAAACCCAGTGAGTTGTGAAAAGATCATTTTAAACAGAAGCCAAATCTTTCACTGTACTTCATACTGAGTTGGTCAGTTAGGACTTTTTTCCCATTCACTTTGTGAGTTTCAGTTTTTTTCCTCTTTGATGAAATTCTGAGACATTGCCAAGCATTTGAGAGAACAGGTGAGCCAGAGTGCCAAAATAATCCTCTGCAGCTCTTGGGACTTTGAGTGACCTCGAACCAATTCAATCGAGTCTCCTACATAGAGGCCTTGAAGATAAGGAAATTCACATGTCATGAGGGAATCAAAGCCTGCATCTTTCCTGGAAGACAATGGATTCTAAGAATCCAGATTTAAGGCTGTTTTGGGGGGAAGTATCATGTGTTTCACCTTGAAGTGTGCAGCAGCTTGAGATGTGCGCGGGGGAAACGAAGCAGTTACTAGCAAGGGCAGCTCTGTCTGCGGTCACCCTCTCAAAGGGGCAGTGGGACGTGAGTCCCAGCACTGCACTGCTCAGAACTCTGTATGGTTCTTGCATTTTTCTCTCCCTGCATGATTATCTTTAAATTTTAATGTAACAGAAATTGAGTGAATTATTCCAAAAGATGGTATTTTAGAATATAAGACATTGTCCTTTGATATTGAATTCATTGGGTACATATTTGACCACATGATGTCACTTGTCTGACCACGGGCTGATTAATATCTAATAATTTCATAGCAAAAGCAACTTCAAAACTGGTTTTCATTTCTATTTTTTCCCTTTTACTGTGCAAGTAACTTTTACAGCATATTTTACTTTACAAGTTAATTTTCTTTATATAAAAGCTTAATTTTAAACTCATTTATGTGTTCTGAACCCAGGAACAATTAATGCCAAAAAGTCATGTGCTAAAATAGTTTGCTTTTAAAAAATAATTTCCTTGTTTAGTTTTTAAAAGTGTTAAGGCCAGCACAATAAGTAATAATTAGAAAGTGAATGATATTACTTGTATACCATCATCACTGGGGGGAAAAAAAAACTGGTGTTTTTTTTTTTTTTTTTTTTTTTTGAGGCAGGGTCTCGCTTTGTAGTTCAGGCTGGCTCTGAGCTCACTATGTAGCCCAGGCAAGCCTTGAACTCAGCAATCCTCCTGTCTCTGCCTCCCGAGTGCTGGGATTACAGGCGTGAGCCACCATGCCCGGCACTTCAGAACTGGTGTATTTTATGATTAAGTACCAAGACAGACTTCACTGTCAATCGCTAGAAAATTATAATGGTCCTCATTTCTTACATGTAGATTATTTATGTTGCTCAGAAAATATATATCAAATTACTCAAATTAACAGATATAATTGCAGTAAATTGTCAAATTCAGTTTCTATTTTTGTGGCAAGTGGACTCACAAGACCACGCATGTCCCTTGGTGGCATCGTATCCTGAGTTTAGCCCACCCACCTCAACACCCTTTTTGTTCCACACACTTTGAGATGATATATGAGAATCAGGAAATTCAAAACTTGCCTGCATTTAGAAACTATTTATTTGTTGAGACAGGCTCTTGCTTTGTAGTTCAGGCTGGCCCTGAGCTCACTCTGTAGCCCAGGCTGGCCTCGAACTCGCAGCAATCCTCCTGCCTCTGTCTCCCAAATACTGGGATTAGGGGCGTGAGCCACCATACCCAGCATTGTGGTACATGGTACCAGGGATTGAACTCGGAACCTTGTGCCTGCCAAGCAGATGCCAGAACCATTAAGCCTTAGAAACTTGGCACTTGTGCAAGTAAAATCATTTTTGTTCCTTAATAAAGTGGTAAATTTTTACTTTTGAATTTTATTTGCCTTTGAATATAACCAAATTACAAGAGCTATTAGAAATATCATTAATCTTAGTAGTTTTAAAGCCATAGCTAAATGTATTGAAAGTTATTATTTAGAGCATTTTAGAGTGTAATAGTGAGTTCAAACCATGTGAGTGGTGCTAGGGTGAAGGTGTAGTTTAGGGCTGGAAAGCTTGCTTAGCATGAGTGAGGCCCTGGGCTCAGTTTTTCATACAAAGAACAAAACTAAAACAAACATGTGGATCTCCAGGAGGGAGTGGTTAAGGCACAGACTTAAGTCTGCCCCAAATCCAAAGATTTAAATGTGAATAAGTATTGTCTGAATGAGTCTTCCACAAAAAAGACTTTACTGACCAGTACAAAAGGAATTTACTTTGAAATGTGGCTGAATTTTGGATTTCTGTTTCTGCCTGGGATAATCATAATCATAATCAGAGAGTTTATGATGGAGAATAACTAAGTAGTCTAAAGTCTCAAGAAGGTCAGACTCCTCCACGAAAAACAAATAACCCTATCAAGGTGGGCAACTGATATGAAGAGATACTTCTCCTAGGAGGATGCAGAGAAAAATGGACACAGTATTGACGGGAGGCAAATTAGCACAGCCATAGTGAAAACAGCTTGGCAGGTCCTCTGCCTCCTGAGTTCTGAAGGGGTTGCAGCCACCTGCACACCCGCGTTTCTTGTGGCACTGTGCAGCATTTGAGGTAGGAAATCAGCCTAGACATGATGGTTTATAGAAACAATGGAATGTTACATGGCCATGGAGAAGGGTGAAATTATGTCCTTTGTAGGAAAATGGTGGAACTAGAGGACATAATGTTAATCAGACATGGAAAGGTAAGTACCACGCGTTTTATCTCGCATGTGGAAGGTAAAAAATCATAGAGGAAGGTCCTTCAGTAAAGGGGGAAGGAATGAAGGAAGGAGGAGAGATATATGCGTGTATATAAGTGTCACTGAGAAGCCCATTTACTTGTACATTAAGTGTTTTAATCATTATAATAGAAAAGAAGCATTTGTCTGTACTTTACAGTGGGTTGCTAAGGGCCATAGACCCACTGGTGTAGATCAGTGGTGGTGAACCTGTGGCATGTATGCCACAGTTGGTGATTTTTTTTTTTTTTGAGACAGGGTCTCACTTTGTAGTTGGCTGGCCCTAAGCTCACTATGTAGCCCAGGCAAGCCTGGAACTCAGCAATCCTCCTGCCTCTGCCTCCCGAGTGCTGGGATAACAGGCGTGAGCCACCACGCCCGGCCACAGTTGGTGATTTTTTAAAAATTAGTTGTATTAGTATGTTTTTGATCCACATTATGATCACACTCATCATAGGGATTTTGTACCTGTACAGAACACATTTAGATTATTTTTTCTCCATTTTTCTCCCCTCCCTTCAACCATTCTTCACCTTCTTTATTACAAAAGGTTTGATATCATTTTTCCCTTCTATTCTTTTTTTCTTTTCTTTTTCCTTCTCCCATTACTCTCCCTTTTTCCCCTTCTCATTTGAACATTTTCTTCCTACTTCCTAATATCTAGTACCAATTTTGGTCCTTATATACCTTTTGGGTTTCTCATATGAGAAAGACAGCGTGTGTGTCTGATTCATTTCACTTAAGACTATGGCTTCAAGGTGTATCTATTTAACTAGAACTGTCTCAGATTTATCCTTCTTTATGGTGGAGTGGTAGTCCATCATATATAAAAACTACATCTTCTTTATCTATTATCCATTAATGACCATTTGGGCTATTGCTTAGACTTAGCTGTTAAAAATTGTGTTGGTATAAACATGGGTGTGCATATATCACAGTAGGATAATGCTTTTAAGTTTTGGGGGAAGATGCCTAGAAGGCAAATAGCTGGGTCAAATGGTACTTCTAGTTTTAGTTTTTTGAGGAATCTTTTCACTGATCTATCTCCACAGTGGTTGCACCATTCTACATTCCTACCAACAGTGGAGAAGGGTTCCTTTTTCCCAACCCCCTCCAGAATTTTTTATTGGTTGATTTCTTTATAATAACCATACTTTCTAGACTGAAATGGAATCTCATTGTTGTTTTATTTTGCATTTCTTAAATAACCGTGATGCTGAGAAGTAGAAAGAGCTTCATCTGAAAAGTATCTGTTCATTTCAGGTGCCCATTTTTGACTTCTTTATATATTTTGGATATTAGACCTTTGTCTGTGGAATAGTTGATAAAAATTTTCCCATTCATTGTGTTGTCTCTTCACTATGTCAGTGGTTTCTTTTGCTGTGCAAATAATTTTAAATTTGATAGGATCCTAGATGTTGATTCTCTGTATTATTTTCTGTGTGATTGGGTTTTCACTCATAAAGCCTTTTTTTTTTTTTTTTTTTTTTTTTTTTGAGACAGGGTCTCGCTTTGCAGTTCAGGCTGGCCCTGAGCTCACTATGTAGCCCAGGCAAGCCTCGAACTCAGCAATCCTCCTGCCTCTGCCTCCCAAGTGCTGGGATTACAGGCGTGAGCCACCATGCCCGGCACTGTGGTATGTGGTATTGATGGCTGGTGGGCGTGAGCCACCATGCCCAGCATTGTATGTGGTTACTGGGATCGAACTCAGGACCTTGCGCTTGCAAGACAGGCACCGGAACTGCTGAGCTAAATCTCCGGCCCTCATAAAGCCTTTTAACATTCTACCTGTTCTCTTCAAGTAGATTGAGTGTTTCTGTTTTTATGTTGAGATCTTTGCTCCATTTCAATTTTAGCTTAATGGGTGGTAAGATGTATGAGTCTAGGTTCAGTTTTTAGCATATTCAGTTTTCCTAGCACCATTTATTAAAGAGGTCATCTTTCTTCCAGGGAAGGTGTTTTGTCCTTTTGTTAAAGATAAGGTGACTGAGTGTATTTATAGTTACATCTTGACTTCTGTTATATTGGTTGGTGGGTCTGTTTTTCGGGTTTTTGTTTTTGTTTTTTTTTTGCCAGTACCATGTTTAAATCACAGTAGCTTTCTAGTTATAACTTCAAATCTGGGATTGTGATGCCCCCTGCCTTGTCTTTGTGGCCCCAAATTGCTTTTGCTACATTCTAGGCCTCTTCTGGTTCCATATCAATTTTAGCATTGTTTTCTCTAGTTCTGTGGGCATGCTACTGGCATTTTGAATGGGACTGCATTAAATCTGAATAACAGTTTTGAAAGTGTGGCCATTTTCACTGTATTAGTTATTAGTTTTGTCTTTCTATGAACAAGGGATACCTTTCAATTTTCTGATAATCTCTTTGATTCCCCTTTTTAGAGTACTATAGTTTTCAATGTATAGGTTTCTCAAATTCCTTTGTTAGATTAATTCCTAAGTATTTCATTTTTCTTGATGCTATTATGAAAGGTGCACCTTCCCTAATTTTTCTTTCAGTAAGTTTGTTATTTGTGTACAAATAACATACTAATTTTTGAATGTTGACTTTGTGTCTTACTATACTGCTGAATTTGGTTGTTTATTCTAGGAATCTTATGGTGGAATTTTTGGGGTCTTCTATTAGAATATTATGTCATCTGCAAATAATGATAACTTGACTTCTTCCTTTCCTACCCCATTCTCTCTTTCTCTGTCTCTGTCTCTATCTCTGTCTCTGTCTCTGTCTGTCTCTCTCTCTCCTCTCTCTGTTAGTACTGGAGATTGAACTGTGGACCTTGCATTCATGAGGCAAGCACCAGAACCACTGAGCTAAATCCTTGATTCTTTCTTTCTCTTTTCTAATTGCTTTGCCTAATGTCTCCAGAATTGTATTGAGCAGAGTGGTGACAGTGGGCATCCTTGTCTTGTTTTAATATGAAAGTTTTCAATATTTGACTAGATGGCTTTAATCAGATTGAAAGAAAGACCTTCTATTTCACTTTTCTATATAGTTTTTTTTTTTAATCATGGATAGGTATTAGACTTAGTTGAGTGCTTTTCTGCATGTATTGAGATAATCATGTAGCTTTTTTCCTTAGTTTTATTTGTGTGGTATAATACATTTATTGTGTGTGTCAGTCCATCAACCTTTGGATGATTTGCTGCATTCTGTTTGTCAGAATCTTACTAGGATTTTTGCATTTAGATTTCTTAGGGAGATTGGCGTGTAGTTCTCCTTTTTGGTTGGATTCTTCTCTGGTTTTTGTTTTGTTTTTTGAGACAGTGCCTCACTTTGTAGTTCAGGCTGGCCCTGAGCTCACTGTGTAGCCCAGGCAAACCTTGAACTCAGCAATCCTCCTGCCTCTGCCTCCCAAGTGCTGGGATTACATGAGTGAGCCACCATGCCAGGCACTGTGGTATGTGGTATTGATTGCTGGTGGGCGTGAGTCACCACACCCACCATTGTATGTGGTTACTGGGGATCAAACTCAGTACCTTGTGCTTGCGAGGCAGGTGCCGGAACCACTGAGCTAAATCTCCGGGCCATTGTTGGTAGTTTTTAAAATTACTTCTTTGATTTCATTGACTGACACTGAGTTATTTAGACTTTCTATAACTTCTTGATTCAGTTTTTTTTTTTTTTTTTGAGACAGGGTCTCGCTTTGTAGTTCAGGCTGGCCCTGAGCTCACTATGTAGCCCAGGCAAGCCTCAAACTCAGCAATCCTCCTGCCTCTGCCTCCCAAGTGCTGGGATTACAGGCGTGAGCTACCACATCCAGCACTGCAGTATGTTGTATTGATTGCTGGTGGGCATGAGTCACCATTCCCAGCATTGTATGTGGTTACCGGGGATTGAACTCAGGACCTTGCACTTGCGAGGCAGGCACCGGAACCACTGAGCTAAATCTCTGGCCCCTAGTTTATCTTTTTGTGACCATGGGGTATTGAAGTTTATCATTACAACTGTGTTCGTATTTATCTGATTTCTTTTATATCCACTAGTGTTTATTTTATATAGTTGTGTGTGCTAGAGTTTGGTGCATATATGTTTATGATTGATTTCATTCCCTTAACAAATATGTAGTGACTTTAATTGATGAATTGAGACAATTCATATTGATGGTTATAACTGATCTTTATTGACTTACCCATGTCATGTTATTTTCCTGTTATTGGTTCACTTTTTACAGTTCTATTTAATTTCTTTCTTTGCTTGATTGGGATTCTTGGAATGGTTATCTTGTTTTTTTTCTAGAATATCCTTCAGAACTTTTTTGAGTGCTGGTTTGGCAGTCATGAATTTCTTCAGGTGTTCTTTATCATGGAAGGGTCTTATTTCTCCATCAATATTTCTTTTGAATCTTCATTGATACATTGTATGTACACATCATGATCACACTCAATATTGAGAATTTGTACCAGTATATGATACAATTTAATTCTTATTTTTTTCCCATTCCCTTACCAACACCAAACCCCTCACTCCCTAAATACATAAGCTTTGTTTCCCTTTTTTTATTACCATCATATTTTTTCTTACCCCTCATTACTCACCCCTCGACCCCATTTCCCTTTGAATATTTTCTATTTTACAATATCCATCATACATTCTGGAACTCATTTACATCTTCAGTTTCTCATACCAGAGAAAAGATATGATATTTACACATCTGTGATATATTTCACTTATGAGTATGCCCTGAAGGTACGTCCATTTAAGTATAAATGACTCAAACTTATCATTCTTTAAGGTAGAGTAATACTCCATTTTATAGAAAAACCACATCTTCTTTATCTGTTCTCCAGTTGATGGGGATTTGGGTTGTTTCCAAGATTTTTTTTTTTTTTTTTT
>PVIC010058161.1:0-10455 GCA_004025085.1 Thryonomys swinderianus | reverse complement strand
CTATCACGAACTGAGCTGCTATGAACAAGGGTGTACATCTGTCTTTCCAATGTGAGTTTTTAAGTTCTTTTGGGTATATTCCTAGCAGGGGTATAGCAGGGTCAAATGGGACCCGTAGTCCTAGTTTTCTGAGAAATCTCCACACAGATCTCCACAATGGTTGCACAAGTCTGCAATCCCACCAACAGTGGAGAAGGTTCCTTTCTCCCCACAGCCACGCCAGCATTTATCATTGGTTGACTTTGTGATCGCAGCCATTCTTTGTGGAGTGAGGTGAAATCTCAATGTTGTTTTCATTTGCATCTCTCGAATGACCAGAGATGTTGAGCATTTCTTCATGTGTTTCTTGGCTGCTTTGATTTCTGCCTCTGAGAAGTGTCTGTTCATTTCAGTTGCCCATTTTTGAATTGGGTCTTTAAACTTGGGGAGGCTAATCTGTTTGAGTTCTTTATATATTGTCGATAATAGCCCTTTGTCTGATACACAGCTAGTAAAGATTTTTTCCCATGTTGTTGGTTGTCTTCTAGCAGTGCCAGCAACTTCTTTGGCTGTGCAGAAGCTTTTCAGTAGGATGAGATCCCATTTGTTGATTCTTTCTGCTAGTTCTTGTGCTAGAAAGGTTTTATTCATAAAGTTTCTGCCTAAGCCAGTGTCTCCAAGAGTTTTACCAAGCCTGTTTACCAGCAGGCTTATTGTTTCTGTTTTGATGTTTAAACTTATTTACTTTTTGAATGTTTTTGAATAATCAGAATAAATTTGGATATGAATTTCATACAGCAGACTTGAGAAGAAATTTATCAGGGGAAAAGATAATGATAAAAGGTTCATCTCTCCAAGAAATTAGTTTCAGGCAAAAACTGATTAACTACAAAGAATCAAATTCACTACTCTAACTGGAGACTTCAGCATCTCTGTAATTTACAAGTGTAACAAAATCAAAAAGTCTGTAGCTAAATATTACCATCTATCAACTGGATTTAATTGATGTTTATGGACTACTTCATCCAAAAACAACAGGAAGAACTCTTATATGTATATAGAACATTCACTGAGAGTGGCTATATTCTAGAAGATAACCTTACTTTGTGTTCAGAGACCACAGTGGAATTAAGTTGAAAATCAGTAACTTAATGTTTCATAAAATTTTGTTGTGCAGTTAGAAAGATCATTGAGAAATTTGAAAATACTTGGAGATTAAACAACATACTTCAAGTCAAGCTAGGAGGCAAATGCTTGTAATCCCAAAACTCAAAAGCCTGACACAGGAGTACTGGAAATTTGAGGCCTTCCTCTGGTATGTAGTGAGACTATATCTCAGAACCCAGTCCAGCCCAATCCAAAAGAAACCAAACACACCACACCATACCACACCATGTCACACATTACACCACACACCTGTAAAAAGAAACTTCAGGGGAAGGTAAAAATATGAACTGAAGGAAAATGAAAAGCAATCAGAGCAGTACTGACAGACTAATTTATAGAATTGAATGATTGTTAGAAAAGAAGAAAGATATAAAGTCAGTAATCCAAGAATCACGTTGGGGAAAGAGAAAAAGCAGCATAGTATAAACCTAAAATAAGCTGAAGGAAATAAATAAAAATTAGAGTAGAAGGCAGAGACAGGAGGATTGCTGAGTTCGCGGCGGCTTGCCTGGGCACCATAGTGAGCTCAGGGCCAGCCTGAACTACAAAGTGAGACCCTGTCTCAAAAAAAAAAAAAAAAAATTAGAGTAGAAATTAATGGAGTTAAAAACTGACAACTGAAAAAATTGATGGAACTAAAAGTATTTTAAAAGGTTCTCTAAGATTAATAGACTCATGGTTAGAGTGTCTGATACAATAAACAGAAGTCATAAATTACCAATATCAAGAATAAAGGTAGTATTTTACCTTTCAAGATTTCATTATGGTGAATAAACAAAATTTATTGTCAAACATTTTAAGTGAAATTCAGTGGTATTAAGTATCACTATCGTCACTATCCATGTCTAAAAATTTTTATCTTCTCAAATTGAGACTCTAGGGCTGGAGATTTAGGTCAGAGGCACCACCCCTGCTTTGAAAGCTCCTGAGTTCAATGTCTGGTATCACAACAATAAAAATAAAGACCCCAATCCCATTCAACAGGGATTCATTACCTTCTGTGGTAATCACCAATTTGTACTATATTTCCATGGATTTGACTGCTCTAGGTATTTGGATAAGTAGAATCACACAAAATATGGCATTTCTATCTAGAACTTTTTTTTTTTTGAGACAGGGTCTCGCTTTGTAGTTCAGGCTGGTCCTGAGCTCACTATGTAGCCCAGGCAAGCCTCGAACTCAGCAATCCTCCTGCCTCTGCCTCCCGAGTGCTGAGATGACAGGCTTGAGCCACCAAGCCCAGCATTTGTGGTATGTGGTACTGATTGCTGGTGGGCGTGAGCCACAACACCTGGTACTGTTGGATGTGGTTACCGGGGATTGAACCTGGGACCTTGTGCTTGCTAGGCAGGTGCCAGAACCACTGAGCTAAATCTCTGGCCCCTAGAACTGTTTTAAAAATCACTATGTTCTCAAAGTTCATGTGTGTTGTAGCATATGATCAGAATTTTTTCCCTTTTAAAAGGATAAACATTTTGTTTTTCCATCTATTCATCAATAATACTTGGGTTTCCCCCACACTCTTTTTTCCCCTGGTAGTGGAGACCTTGTACTTGCAAGGCAGGTGTGGCGCCACTGAGTTGAATACCCAGGTATCTTCCCCTTTGGACTGGTATTCTTTGGACAATGGTGCTGCTGTTATAACAGCAAGGAGCCACGATTTATATGGCTACAGAAAGTGGAGGTTCAGATCTGTACCAACAGAGAAGAGCCACACCATGATTTTCTATAGATGAAAGTAAGTTTATTATAAAAGTACAGTAGATAGCAACATAGTCAAACATTGTATTACTGCTTAGTGAAGCAGGAAACAGAACCAAAAATGGAGACTCCTCTGTGGAAGGATTTTCATGAGACAGATCTTTTGCCATGCAAGAGAGACAAGCTGCACTGTACCCAGTTTGTTAGTTTCTTGAGTATTGTGTTCAGACAGAAGTGACTTGGTTCCAATAGGCCTGCGTAGCTGAAAGGATTGTTCTCAGCCTTGTCTAGAGCCTGGGAACTGTCAGTTCTCTGTGAGTGTTGACATTTATCTCTATACATTCCGTTCCCAGGAGGTGGTCAGCCTCTTTGTAGAAAGGCAGCAGTCAAGGTCATTTCAGAGAATACCTGACTCATTTTTAACCTATTCTCTGACAGCTGTGAACACAGGCATACAGATACCTGTTGAGGTGCTTGATTTGAATTCTTTCGATAGATATTCAGAAGTTGAGTGCTGAAGTCTATAGGTCTATATGTATTTAATTTTTGAGGACCCACCCTACTGTTTTCCACAGTAGCTTTGGTATTTATTTTCCCATTAATAGTGCCAATGTTTGTTATTTTTGTATTCTAATAGCTGTGTTCATGTGAAATGGTATCTCATGGTGGTTTTGATCTGAATTTTATTAATGATTAGTAATGTTGACACATTTTCATATCCTTATTGGCCATTTGTGTATCTCCTTTGGGGAAATGTTTATTCATGTTCTTTACCTATTTTTAATTTTATTATCATTTTAATTATAATCATTTTAATTTATGTATTACATGCTATAGTACAATATTTTGGTACATATATGCAATGTTCCTGATTAAAGCAAGGTAATTACCACTTACATTTTCTTATCATATCTTTGTACTTGGAGTTTTCTAGTGCCTTTTTTAGTTCTTCATGAAATATAGAATAGGTGTTTTAAACTGACTCTGCTGTATTTTTTTTTTTTTTTGAGACAGGGTCTCGCTTTGTAGTTCAGGCTGGCTCTGCGCTCACTATGTAGTCCAGGCAAGCCTTGAACTCAGCAATCCTCCTGTCTCTGCCTCCCGAGTGCTGTGATTACAGGCATGAGCCACCATGCCTGGCACTGTGGTATGTGGTATTGATGGCTGGTGGGCATGAGTCTCCACGCCCAGCATTGCATGTGGTTTCCGGGGATCAAACTCAGGACCTTGCGCTTGCGAGGCAGGCGCCAGAACCACTAAGCTAACCCTCTGGCCCTCTGCTGTGTTGTGTAACCCTAGAACTTAGCCCTTCTCTCCAGCTATGTTGATACTTGTTGTCTAACCCTCTCTATTCCCTCCCCTTTCTAGCCTCTAGTAATTACTATTTCACTTTCTGTTATTATGACTAATGCCTCAAAAATATGGGATCATAGTCTCTCCCTGTGTCTATCTCTGTGCCTCTTCTACCCACCTCAGGGCCTTTGCACTGACCTGCATCTCCAACCCCCTTTTTACATTTTATTTTTATTTTTTATTTTATTTTATTTTAATTTAATTTAATTTAATTTTATTTTTTGCTTTTTGAGACAGAGTCTCGCTTTGTAGCTCAGGCTGGCCCTGAGCTCACTATGGTGCCTACGCAAGCCGCCGCGAACTCAGCAATCCTCTTGTCTCTGCCTCCCGAGTGCTGGGATTACAGGTGTGAGCCACCACGTCCGGCATTGTGGTATGCGGTGTTGATTGTTGGTGGGCATGTCTCCACGCCCAGCATTATATGTGGTTACTGGGGATCGAAGTGAGGACCTTGCGCTTGCGAGGCAGGCGCCGGAACCACTGAGCTAACCCTCCGGCCCCATTTTATTTTTATTTTGACACAGGGTCTCAGTCACTAAATTGCCCAGGCTGGATTAAAGTTTGCAAGCCATGTATTTCAGCCCTGGGATTATAGTGTGTGCTACCACAGTTTGCAGTATCTCTTTAATGTGATGATTTCATTTCCTTTGGATATATATTCTGAAGGAGAATACTGGGAACACATAGTAGGTCTGTTTATGGAGTAAGATATTTGGGTTTTTGATTTGCAGTTTCCTGATTAGCAACATTCATTGAACATTTTTTCCATATATTTGTTGCCATTGCATTTCTTCTTTTGAGAAATACTGATTTATAAGTTGCCTATTTTTAATTAGATTATTTTTGTTAGATAAATGGTTTGCAAATATATTCTACTATTCTGTAGATAGTCTCTGTTTGCTGTGCAGAAGGTTCTTAGTTTGAAATCCTTTTTATCTGTTTTTTTGCTTTTTTTCTCTTTTAAAAAATGTATTTTTATTTTTGTATATGTGCTGCTGAAGCGAGCACAGTGTATTTTTATTTTTGGCAGTATTGATGATTGAACCTTCCAGACCCTCACACACTTTAGGCTAGTAATCTGCTACCAAGCTTCATTCCCAGCCTTTATGGGGGGAGGGGTTGAGACAGGGTCTTGCTGCAGGCTGGCCTTAAACTCACTATGTAGCTCAGGCTGACCTTGAACTCACAGCAGTCCTTCCTCAGCTTCCCAAGTGCTGGAATTACAGGCATGGGCCACCAACTCTGGCTCAGCTTTTAAAAACATTTTTTGTTTTTGAGACAAGGTTTTGTTGAATTGACCAGGCTGACCTTGAATTTGCCATTGTCTTGCTTCAGCCTCCCAATAGCTCATATTATTAAACAAGCTAACCCAACAATGGCGGAAAACAATTTTAAAGTCCAGGTATCTGAAGTGTACTCATTTGCTTTCTTTCTTTCCTTCTTCTTCTTTTTTTAATTGAATGAAGACTAGAGATATAGCTTAATTATAGAGAGCTTGCCTATCATGTGGGGTGCCCTGAGTTTGAAGGTTTCTTTGGAAAGTGAGATTTGTTGTAGAGTGAAATTCTAACCAGCGTTCTGGACTCTTCAGCCTACAACAATCAGTCTGTATCAAGAAGTCACAAAAGTCAAGCCCATGTGTTGGTGCAAGTCTGTAATCGCAACCTGAACTACATACCAAAACCCTCTGTCAATACCCCCCTCCAAAGTAAAGGTCATCATAGCAGAGAAAAATATTTTGCACCTGCTGTTTCTTAATTTGTTAATTACACGTATTCTTCAGACTACCACAATCTGGTTTTTGCTTCTTCATTGTGAAAAGGACTCAATGAAATCATTTAGTGAGGACATGTTTTGCCAACTTTTGGGTTTGCGCACTCCCAATAGTAAATGTAAATAACTTCAACCAGATTTGCTTACATTTCAGTCTTACTAGTGTTAGGTTTTTGTGGTATCTTTGTGTCATTGTTCCTTACCTGTGAAATGAAAAAACAATAATATCTACTGAGTAGCTTTTCAGAACTTAACTGCTCAGAAACTGTTGCCTGGTTATTTTTTCCTCTCCTCATTGAAACTTACTTTATTTGTATGTATAGCACCATACAGTGGGAGTTGGCAGAGCGTAGAGATTAGGTAGCACAGGAGGCCACTACCACTGTATTTCAGAGTCCTTGAAAACCATATTTTGTGGAAACTTGTACTTGCTCTTGCTACTAAGGTTACTTCTACCATAAAATTGACTGTATTAAAGGTACCATTGAGATGTACTTTAGATACTTACCTGTCGGACTACGTAAAATGCAGAAAACGGTAAAGATGGCAAACTTTAAATTGTGAAATCCTCCATGATTTGCATAGAGGCTTACATAGTGAAAACTCAGTATTGAGTTACTAAATGATGTCATACATGGAAAGTGGTTAGAACAATGTCTGGCATACCTTAAATCCTTAACATTTGCTGATACTTAACAAAATTTTGTTTCATAAACTGACATTTAGCAAAAATAAGTCCAACAGAAGATAACACCAGGATCTTGGCTTGTGAGCTGTTTTTAGTCTGCTTATCTCAAAGAAGGAAAATGAGCTATTTGGTTGACAGTGCCTAGTAAAGGCCAGCTCTGTGAGAATAAAAGAGTAAGAAAATTATTAAATGAGAGAACAGAAGAAAGCAGAGAGAAGGGTGAATTCAGCACAGATTACAGAGGTGGGAGCAGATGCCAGGCACTTTGGAGAAGCCAGGAAGAGACAGAAGATAAAACAGTTGCATTCTGTCGTGGTGGGAGAAAGTCTCCTGTCTTCATTAGCCTTTGACTGTGTTTGTACTTCTGTGTTAAAAGCCATCCCTCTTGTTTCTCTACTTTTTGATGAGAAATTGTAAAATGATAGATTACAAACTATTTATATAAGGAAGCTATATGGAAATGAATACTAACTGTAGTATAAAAGTTATCTTATGCATTATTTCAGTAGATAGAAAAAAATGATAGGAAATACTCCACTGCTCTAAGGCAGGGCAAAAGATGGAAGCACAGAATAATTGGTGAATTTTTTTATTTTTTATTTTTTTTGAGAAGGGTCTTATTTTGTAGTTCAGGCTGGCCCTGAGCTTACTGTGTAGCCCAGGCAAGCCTTGAACTCAGCAGTCCTCCTGCCTCTGCCTCCCGAGTGCTAGGCTTACAGGCATGAGCCACCACCGCGCCTGGTATTGTTGTATGTGGTTACCCAGATCGGACCAGGGACCTTGCACTTGTTAAGCATGTATCAGAACCACTGAGTTTAAATCTCCAGCCTTGACTGGTGAATCTTAAGAGAAGGTGGTTATTTGTTTGTGGCTAAAATGTAGATATTATGAAATGCTTAGTGCCATCACTTTATAGGAATTTGACTTTTGATATTTAGAGAACTGTTGGACTTTTGACTTGTGATCAGTAACATGCCTTTAACCCAGAAAGGAATATTGTGCCTTTGCAATGAGTCTCACAGTATGATTCTGGAAGTAATTAACCATAGCTGGAACCTTTTCTTAGCCATGATTTTGGATCTAACATTAGATTGTATAAAACAGTTCCTGTACTGGAGGAGTTAATAGTATCTTTTATTACAGTAGTAGCTAAAGCTTTTAGAAACATGGCAGTGATAGCAAACATTTTAGAGCTTTTAATGATATAAACAGTCAACAGTGGCACATAAAGTTTCATCACTATTGCCATAGTACAAAATTAGTTCCTTCAAAGTATATAACTCAGTGGCATTTATCATATCACCAGGTTTTGACACCATTACAACCTATTCTAGAACATTTTCATCACCTCTAAAAGAAACCTAGTATCCATCAGAAGCCATTCTCCATGTTCCTCCCATTCTGTGGAAACTACTAATCTGTGTGTCTTTAGAGTTGCCTATTCTGGACATCTTTATGTCTCATTCTGGACATAAAAATGGAATAATGTAATCTCTGGCTCTTTATTGAGTTCTTTTTAGTGATGGGTTTAGCATTTCCGAAGTGCTATTTTACTTTTAAAAATAATGCATAACCCTTCTGTGAGGTAAACAGGAACTCTGTGACACAGTTCCTCTGTCAGATCTTTAGATTTATCATGCCTCCATGACTTCAGACTGCTCATGGGATGAGGGAAGGAAGTTTATAGGCAGTAGGGTAAAGTTTGGAAAAGCTGAGGTAAAGGGAAAACAGGACACAAAGAGAGGTTTGTTTTGGCTAGTATTCCAGTCTTCTAATAATTTGCTGAAATGACCAATACAAGGGGAATAATGAGAGGAACCCAGTATACATTCTCTAGGCCTTTAGAAAACATTGAGTGGCTACATCTATGTGGATCTACATTAAGAGTTCTGTGGTAGGGCTGGAGATTAGTTCAGTGGTTCTGGCACCTGCCTACCAAACTCAAGGTCCCTGATTTAATCCCCTTAACCACATACAGTAATGCTGGGTATGGTAACTCATGCCCACCAGCAAGCAGTACCACATACCACAGTGCCAGGCATGGTGGCTCATGCCTGTAATCCCAGTACTCGGGAGGCAGAGGCAGGAGGATTCATGAGTTTGAGACTTGTGTGGGCTACATAGTGAGCTCAGGGCCAATGTGAACTACAAAGCGAGACTCTGTCTCAAAAAAAAAATTGATATTGTAGACATTAGGGGAATGGAGACTGTTGAGAAAGGAATGCACTGCAAATGTTACCATGGCAAAAGTGGGGGAGCCTGTGGTGTTACCCAACGTGGTACTGGCATTGTAAATCAGCGAGTTAAGGACAAGGTTCTTGTTAAGAGAATTTGTGTGTTGAGCACATTAGCTGCCATGATAGCTTCTTTGAAAGCATGAAGGAAAATGATCAGAAAAAGAAGGAAGCAAAAACAAAAGGTATGTGGGTTAAACTGAAGTGTGAAGCGCATTTTGTGAGAACGGGAGCATGAGCTGCTGGAACCTGTTCCTTATGGATTCATTGTATAAACTGGGAATGTAGCTGTGCAGCTCTGCACCTAATGCTCAGCTCAAGTGTGGTCAGCCCTGAGTTAAATACCCACACTTCCTAAAGAATGAAAAAAGGTCCTCTGAATTATGAGGATGGTTTTCTTAATTGAGTGGGAGTATAGTATTCTCACATCAAAGAAATAAATACTTTAATCTGAAGCATTTTTGTTGCTTAACATGTGAAGTGACTTATTGCCCAACTGGTTAGAAAATGGCGAAATATTCATGAAATATTTTTATTCACTTGAAGATAGTCCCTCTAAAATAATCATAGGAAAAAGACATCTGAAAATAAGTGGAAGGCTATTTACACTTGATCTTAGCCAAAAGGCCGAGAAGCAATGGAACACTATTGCGTTATACCTAAACTAGGAAGAATATTTGGAAATGTATCAAATAGTTAGATTTTAAGGATCAGGATTTGCCTTTGGAGCACTGTCCTTAAAAATAAATTGTTTAAAGCAAAAACAAAACAAGATGTGATAAGTGAAAATAATTCTTGTAGGATTTCTTTTAGAACTATAAATATTAAACTTTATTGAATTGTAACTAATTAAATATTTAATTATATTTATAAATTTTAAATTCGAGGATGTTATTGAGATTTCAGTATTTTTTAATTTAATTCTTTATTGGTACATTTTATATACAGCTCACAATCACATGAGATTTCAATGTTTGGGCTGAATCCCATTTCATCAAAATAGAAAGTAGTCAGAATTGTGCTCTTGGTTTTTCCAAACTCTAAATATAAACCTCTTGCTACAGAGAAGAGGGGTGTGATAAATTAGTTTGTTTTAATATTAGCAAATAATGGTGATTTTGCAGCAAATGACTTTAGTAGGGATTTACCTGATTTCAGGAAAGTATTACTATACTTCAAAGTTGTAAAGTGTATTTGAAATTGTTGGTCAGTATTAGTCAAGTGTGCCATTTTTCTATACATTTTAGATTTTCTGACTTTATTATAGTGTGCTTTTAGGATGTAAATTCATAATTGAATTTGTAGTGTTGCTGTAGAGAAATTTAGTAGGCCAACAAACCAACACTGTCTTGTTTGCCATGTCTTCTCACCATTTTCTGGCACAAAGAAAAGTTCAGCTTGATTATTCTTTGATTTCTATTTGATTATTTTGCTCTGATGAGCTCTTCTGGTATTTGAGTTGCCAAGAAGGACTTCTTTTTTCTGGAAGCAGACATAATAATCTGCCTGTGCTTCTTTTCTTTTGGTTCTATACCTCACCCTGCTTGTTTTTTTTTTTTT
>PVIC010058160.1:0-10735 GCA_004025085.1 Thryonomys swinderianus | reverse complement strand
ACAGCCTGGGCTACATAGTAAGTTCTGGATCGGCCTGAACTACATCTCAAGACCATCTCAAACCAAACCAAATCAAACCATCATGACAGTACACTATGGAAAAGATTTTAAAAACTCTACAATGTAAGAATAAAATACCTCACACTATGCATGAAAGTTAGCTCATAGACCTAAGTGTAATCCCAACACTCACAAGCTGAGGCAGGGGGATCACAAGTTTGAGCCCAGCCTGTGCAAATTAGCAATTGAACAATAAAAAAGTAGGGAGGATGGAATTTAGTGCAAAGGGCCAGAGTTTAATCCCCAAGTACCAACAAAAAGTAAAAAATAAAAAATAAACCATGGACCTGAATATAGCGAAACACTTATACAGTACAACTCTGGGGGAAAAAATCAAATGAGAAAATCTTGCAACTGTGGATTAAATAATGGGTTAAAATAAAGATTTCTTGCTAGGTGTGGTGGCTCACGCCTGTCATCCCAGCACTTGGGAGGCAGAAGCAGGAGAATTGCTGAGTTTGAGGCTTGCCTGGGCTACATAGTGAGCTCAGGGCCAGCCTGAACTACAAAGTGAGACCCTGTCTCAAAAAAGAAAAAATGAAAAGGGAAAGGGAAAGGGAAAGGGAAAGGGAAAGGGAAAGGGAAGGGAGAAGAGAAAATCTGCGATTCCAAGAGATGATAGTGGAATGAGTGAACTGACTACAAAGGACATGAGCTACCTTTTGAGAGTGACCCAAATGTTTTATAGCAGGAATGTGGTAGTAGTTATGTAACTATATAAACTCAAACTATATACCTCATACTTGTGAATTTTATAACATGGAAAGTGTACATTAATAAACGGTGACTTAAAATAGTAAAACAAACCTAACAACAAACTTAAGTCAAATAAATATAAGAAAAAACTTACAGTTTTTCCAAGTCCAGAGCCATTTTGAGGATGTTCTCAACTGTTGTAAAGGACACATGTGTTTGCCCCAAGTCTCTAAAGAAGAATGAGACAGAAATGAGGAACTCAGTGCAAATATTCTGTGTTTAAACAGTTGTTTCAAGAATACATTTTTAGGCACCGGGGATTGAGCTCAGTGGTTCCAGGGTCTGTCTCACAAGTATAGGTTCCAAATTTGATCCTGGTATCACATACCACAATGCCAGGCATGGTAGCTCATGCCCATAATCCCAGCCCTCGGGAGGCAGAGGCAGGAGGATTGCTGTGAGTTCGAGTCTAGCCTAGGCTACATAGTGAACTCAGGGCCAATCTGAATTACAAAATGAGACCTTGCCTCAAAAACAAACAAACAAAAAAAGAATATGTCTTTATTCTAATTTTGTCTTCTAATAAAACAAGCCATCACATGAGTTTATCATTAAATATAATCTCAGAGCCGGGCTTAGTGGCTCAAACCTGTAATCCCAGCACTCAGGAGGCAGATGCAGGAAGATTGCTGAGTTCAAGACTTGCCTGGGCTACATAGTGGGCTCAGGGCCAGCCTGAACTACAAAGCGAGACCCTGTCTCAAAAAAAAAGAAAAAAGAAAAAAGAAAAGAAAAGAAAATATAATCCCAGAGACTGCTTCATGAAGAAATTCAAGTTTAATATTTGTATCATCAAATTAATAACCTTGGCATTACACAGTAAAGGTTATGTCTTTTTTTTAATCATCATTTTACTTCTCATTTTTATATTGGATTCACTTCTCTGTTTTTTCTTTTTAATAACAATCCCACCGTGCCTTCTGGGTAAATGATTTTCCCAATCCACTTATATATTCTATATCTACTGTGTTCCTTCATACTGCTAATTCTCTTGCCCATTATACACCTTAGTCATTTTCTGGCCAAAAACCTGATTAAATTAAAATTAGGACTTTTAGAATCAAAGTATAATACTTAACCGCTGATGGAAGGAAGCAAGAATAGCAGAAGTCATATCAGGACTTGCAAGATTTCATTGCAATACTTACAGATATTTTAATGCTGCTAATTGAAAAAAAGATGTATCTTCAATGGTTGTCAGAGGATTATGACTGAGAATTCTGAAAAATGTAATGGAATTAAAATTATTTTATTTTCAATATGCATGAGATTACATGAAAAGTTTATATTCTTTTTGGTATGGAACTTACTTATAGGTTAAAATATCATTTTCTTTGATTCCCTATGAATAAAATTTAGAATTTTAAAGCATTCTTCTTGTGGGGATTATATAGGTCTCTAAAAGGTCAAGTGGAAAAGAAAAAGAGGGGGAAAATGTAGAAAAAGTGGATAGAGACTATATGGACAGGAGGTCCTGTCTACACTAGCCAAAAGCAGGAACCCTGTGGATGTCCAGTAGTGTCATGGCCAGGCCAGGAAGTATCAGATTTTTAGGAGGCATTTGGAACCCTCTGTTTCAAAGCTCCAACTGAGGTTAGAAACCAGCTTCAACACACAATCCACAAAAAGCCTGTTATTACCACTCATTTTCTAGTACAAGGGAACAAAAGCTGCATAAAACAAAAAATTTGCACGCACAGCTCACAAGTAGCCCTGACACTTATTAATGGCATGAACCTAGGTAAGTTATCCAAGGCTTCTGAATTCCAACTCTCTCACCTTCAAAATGGAAGGAATAATGGCAATATTGCAAGAGTTGTTGAAAAAATAAAAATAAAGTAATATATTTGAATATTTGCTACATGCTAAGCACTAGTCTAAGAACTTTCAGCATGCTACCTCATTCACACATATACCTAACGTATTGTCTCAAGCATAACAAACACCTAACGAATGTAGCATTGAAGAAATGTAATAGGGGAAGAAGAGCTCCTAAACTTCCAAGAACAGAGAAGATGCCTTCTTGGGGGAACAGTAAAATGCAGCTGGGAGAAGGAAGGTATGGTAGCTGTTGGATGTGACACCCAAAACTTTCAAAGCTTTACAAATTAAACAGCCAACTGCCTCACTGCAAAGGGCAAACTTTGTCACACCTAATGGATAAGGCCATTATCAGCAGGTACAGTGGAAGATCACAGAAAAGACAGTAAATCATGTCCCAGCCTCATGTCCCACATTCTACAGTTTCAGGAAGCCTGATAATGCCCTCAACCACCGCCCATCCCAAGAAGTAGGACCTTACTCTCTCTG
Organism: Thryonomys swinderianus; assembly: GCA_004025085.1. NCBI lineage: Eukaryota > Metazoa > Chordata > Mammalia > Rodentia > Thryonomyidae > Thryonomys > Thryonomys swinderianus. The sequence goes on along the minus strand of PVIC010058160.1, from coordinate 7,609 downwards.
CTTCCAGATTCCTCAAGGAAGCAAACTCCTCCCCTCGCCTTTAAAACTTTGGTGCATGCTTTGCTTACTGCTGAGTCCCCTTTTCCCAAACTCAGCCCACTTGAGGCTGGAGAGTCTTCCAAAATCAGGTATAGAGGAGAATTTTCACCTTGAGCTTAAAATCCCATTCAGACCAGTAAATATCCGAATTTGCAACTGAAAGGGAATACAACTCATATTTTTTATCAAAGGTAGCAGGAACAAAAACACATGGAATAAGGTTAGAACAATGCCTTTTTTATATATGCTTTTCACACTATCACTCAACACAAACACCACCTATTGCACACAGGTAATTCATAACTTCAGAAGTACATACTTCTCAAAAAATAACATTCTGAGTGGTCAGGGAATGAAGCACCTGGAGGCAGGTTCTCAGGAATTCTTTTTGCTTTCCCATTTGGAAAACACTGGCACTGAGAGAGCCCTCCCTGTATCTTTAAGAACTTTATATTAAACTCAGTTCTTTGAAGCTTTCTATTGTATACACTTGAATAGTTAGAACTCTGCATGTGAGAAGGTATAAGAGTTAAACCAACAAATGGAATTTCTAGGACCATTCACAAGTGAGAGCAGCATCCCTGAACTCCCCACAGTGCTAATGTGAGTGTTACTTGTAGGATACCTCGTATTGTCCATGTCAAAGATCAGTACCTGGGGGGCCGGAGATTTAACTCAGTGGTTTGCCGCCTGCCTAGCAAATGCAAGGTCCCTGGTTGGATCCCGGTAACCACATACAATGATGTGATATTGGGTGTGGTGACTCAGGCCCACCAGCAATCAGCACCACACCCCACAGTGCCGGGAGCGGTGGCTCATGCCTGTAATCCCAGCACTCGGGAGGCAGAGGCAGGAGGGTTGCTGAGTTCGAGGCTTACCTGGGCTACATAGTGAGCTCAGAGCCAGCCTGAACTACAAAGCGAGACCCTGTCTAAAAAAAAGAAAAAAAATCAAGCCAGGCAGGCTGGCATGTGCCTATAATTCCAGAATTTAGGATGTTAAGACAGGAGAAATGTGAGTTTGAAGCCAGAATGAACTATATATTGAGTACATGGCCAGCCTGGACTACACAGCAATACCCTATCACCAAAGAAAAGTTATATGTAAGTCTCTTGGCCAATTTGTACCTTAATTTCCTCATTTGAAAATAATGAATGAGTCTTAAAACATACTTTTCAGAATTCACACAAGACTTAGACTCAGCTAACCAGTAACTGCATGGTTAACATACAGTTTCTCAACAGTTTGTTTTTCATGTGTTTGCCATTTATTTCACTTACACTTGTTGTAAAAATTGCATTCTGTGCTGGGCATGGTGGCTCACGCCTGTAATCCCAGCACTCGGGAGGCAGAGATAGGAGGATTGCTGAGTTCCAGGCTTGCCTGCACTACATAGTGAGCTCAGAGCCAGCCTGAACTACAAAGCGAGACCCTGTCTCAAAAAAAAAAAAAAATTTGCATTTCGTGCCATACTTGAAATGTTCCAAAGCTCAATTCTGTGAGTAAATTACAATGGAGATTTCTACAGCAAAAAGTCATAAGGTAAAGAAGAAAGATATTCTTTTTTTTTTTGAGACAAGGTCCTGCTTTGTAGTTCAGGCTGGCCCTGCACTTACTATGTAGACAGGCAAGCCTTGAACTCAGCAATCTCCTACATTTGTCTCCCGAGTGCTGGAATTACAGGCATGAGCCACCCCCCCCCCCAGCATTGTGGTGTGTGGTACTGATTGCTAGTGGGTGTGAGTCACCGTGCCTGTTGTATGTGGTTACTGCGGATCAAGCCAGGGACCCTACACCTGCTAGGCAAGCATCAGAACCACTGAGCTAAATCTCCTGCCTAAGATACCCTTTCTGAACATTTACCATTTGGCAGTGATTCTAACTTATATGATAAAACATAATTCTTGTGATAAAACATAACTTTCAATACTTTTTCTACATACTAAAGAAATCTCATTGGAAGAACTGGCTTATAATTTATGCTCTTAGGGCTGGGGGTATAGCATAGTGCTAGAGCACTTGCCTAGATTACACCAGGCTGTGGTTCAATCGCCAGTGGAGTATAGTTTATACATTCATATTTATACCTGTGATACATTACATACAAAGGAGTGAATGCCCAATACAAATGTGTTGGGTGACCTCTATTTCTCCAGAACAGGATTTCACAACTTCAGCACCATGGACATTCTGAGCTGGACAATTCTCTGCTGCAGGTGTCTGACTGAACAATGGTGGATGGTTAGCAGCATCCCTGGGCTCTGCCCACTAGATGCCAATGGCAACATTCACAGTTGCCAAATGTCCCTGGGTGCAAAATCACACTGACTGAGAAGCATGCTCTGGAATGATCCTTTCTGATTTGTGCAATAATTCTCATACTAATCTTTGATAGGGATTAAAAGGATTCCAAAAAGAGTACCAAAGAGGCTTATAAAATTGCAAATATGAAGAGGTTATATTTGTAACTTACATGTATTTCAGAAAAGGCAGTGCTTCAAATGTACGATTTTCAATAGAGCGTATTTTATTGTTAGATAAATCTCTAGGAAAAGGAAAACATTGTCTTGAATAGCTTGTAGATGTTTAATTAGTATGAATAATTACTAGACTTTAGAATTGATAATATTGAAAACCTATTTTTTTGTATAAATCTTTGTACTTGTATTTGAACATTCTGGACCCAATATATTCTGTCTATATTGCCTCTAACATTTACCTTCATGATCTCCATAAATAAAATATACAACTATAGATCCGTCTTTGTTTGTTGTGTTTTGATTCTATCTTTGGTAAGTAGTCCAGGCTGGCCTTGAACTTGAATGTGGCCAAGGCCGGCCTCAAACACATCATGCTCTCCCATCAGCCTCCTAAGTGCTAAGATTAAGGTGGGCACCACTCAATTTCTTTTAATAGTAATTTTGAGATCTACTCATTCCAAGTACAAACTGTTTGAGAGCATGAACTTGCTAATTTGCACTGTATGTCATATATGAGAATGACACAAATACTTGAGCAAGCTCAAAGTATTTATAAACTGAATGAATGGCTGGGAATTAAATAATTATTTTAGAATGAATACAGTTTATTACCACATGGCTTGCCACTCTCAACTCTACAATACTTTGTCACCTCATCAGTATGGGCTGCTTAAGGTTTGAGCTCATGTATTTGTCTTCCAAGAGTTCCCAGAAGTCAAGAACTCTGTCTTATTCATCTTTGTGCCTCTGATACTAGACATAGTGCTGGAATATTCTTTTTGAGATATTTTTTACAGGTTGGCATTTTTAAGTGAATGAGAATATAGATGTGATCCTGTGAAATAAGTAGGCTATGGAATACTTGACAGTACAAACAGTAAAAGTGTACTCTATTGAGTGTCTCATTTGTTTTTCTCCAAACTCTTTATAAGGTTTGAAAGCCCAGCGCACAAAGGTGCACAAGAGGACCAATAACAAAACAGCCAGCTGTAGTAGTGCACACTTGTAATTCCAACACCTGGGAAGCTGAGGCAAGAAGATCGATGGAAGTTTGAGGTCAGATCTGGCTTCATAGTGAGCTCAGGGCCAGCCTGAACTATAAAGCAAGAAAAAAAATTCTCATAGTAATAATAATAATAACAAAGTGGTCATTCCCTTAGGGCAGTGATGGTGAACTTTGCAGAGACTAGTGCCCAAACTACAACCAAAACCTCATTTATTTACCTCAAAGTGCCAACACTGCAATTAAATCTGAACATTGAGGTTTTACTTTTTAAAAAGTAGCTCATACATTAATATCTTTTGTCTTAAAACAACAGGCCAGTGCCACAAATTTGCTATAAGTGCCTCAGGACCTACAAGTTTTAATTCAGAGCACTATTTTTAGGCCCATATGATGTAGGTTCTTTATGCTCATTTTCTTTAACCCTTCTACATTTGAAAGAAGGTTCTATTTGCTAAACTATGGCTAAATAGCTTGATTAGAGTTAATGAAATTCACACTGTTGGGCCCACTGGATAAAAATTAAAACCAAGCTTTCCCACCAACAAAAATAGTATCGTTTTTTTTCTAAACAAATAAAAATACTATGCAAGTATTTCTTCCTTGGCAACAAAGCTGCAGAGATTTTTATTGTGTTATTAGTGAAGAGAGGGGCATTTTTACACTGAGTACAAACATTTCTGGCTATACTATTTAATTATCATTTTATTTTTTTTTTCTGAGTGCTGGGATTATAGGTGTGAGCCACCAGGCCTAGCACTGTGGTATGTGGTTATCAGGAATCGAACTCAGGACCTTGAGCTTGCCAGGCAGATGCTGGAATTGAGCTAAATCCTCGGCCCTTAACTATCATTTTATATACCTGATGTTAACATGGGTATAACAATTCCTACATTGAAATACTGGCAATATCTATTCTTCTGGTAGCTTTAAGCATCTGGTTACTATTATTACAATTGACCTGCTTAGTTAATGATTTAATACTTAAGGGTTCATCTCATTCAGATGAAAGGGTCCAAGCACTCTGCAATTGTTGGCATTCAAATGAACAGAGGTGGCCTAAGCAGGCGCCACTCTAAAGTTAATTTTAATTCTTTTGTTCTCATTCAGCTTCTTCAAACCTGTTTTGTAAATGCTAGGTAGTCAATTATTTGTAGACTTTATAGGTCACACACAATCTGTTGTATATTTTGGAGGCACTTTTTTCCTTTCTTTTACAGAATTTAAATAACAGAAAAACCATAATTAAATTAGGAGCTGAATAAAATCAAGCCTGTGGATCAATTTGATCTATGGGATACAGGGTAAATATAAAATACAAGTAGATGGCACATGAACATTTATAAAGGTTCATATTAGCATCAGTAAATCCTCAGGCCTTATTACCATTTTCCCTGTAAGTGCTTTTTCTCATTTGTATCTTGTCTACATGTCTACATAATTCAAAAAACTGAAAATATATATGGGATATTTAGTGGTAGATATAGACTGAGACCTACACAGACTTACATAATTGCAGAATTGTATTGCTGGAAGAGATTTCTGGAGAATATCTAATTTGAATTCCCCATTCATTTTATAGATAACATACAACTCACTAATATGATTAACTTACAAATACTGGAGGAACAGCAGGCCTTCAAAGGAATCCTTACGCAGTTCAGTGATGTAATTCTCACTGAGATTTCTGGAAGATGAAAAGGTTATTTGTGAATAAAACTTCATCAGAAACATGAAGAATATCCAGTAGTGAAAAGGTTCAAGGAAATGGGCACTGTCGGATTTTGCTGCCTGGAGTGTGGTGACAGTGTTTTTCAGGGCAATTACAGTCTCATATCTAAAACCATCTTCACACCAATAATCCTTTTCCTAGGTTATCTCTTCTACAGAAATATTTGCCCATGTTCACCAAAAAGCATGTACAAGAATGTTCATTGTGTGACACTGTCATGGGAAACCTGACTGTCAGATGGGGGGGGGACCTAATTGCAATAGTCAGGACCTGAGCTGGCACCCTGCCGCTCCCTCAAGATATGTTACAGAACTCAGGACCTTGCGCTTGCGAGGCAGGCGCCGGAACCACTGAGCTAACCCTCCGGCCCCACATATAATGCTGGGTGTGGAGACACGCCCACCAACAATCAACACCGCATACCACAATGCCGGATGTGGTGGCTCACGCCTGTAATCCCAACACTCGGGAGGCAGAGACAGGAGGATTGCTGAGTTCGCGGCGGCTTGCCTGGGCACCATAGTGAGCTCAGGGCCAGCCTGAACTACAAAGCGAGACCCTGTCTCAAAAAGCAAAAAAAAAAAAAAAAAAAAAAGATATGTTACAGAGATAGAACTGTGAATGACAGTTGCCTTTGATTTAATTAGCCATTTGTTTACTCTGTGCAGCCTGGTTCCTCTAGTTGCTTTATAATGATAAGTGACCCCCACTTAGAAGACCTCTGGTAACCCCCAGCACACCTGGGTGTGGTAAATTGTAACCTCCCAACCTTCTGCTCAGCTTCCTCCCCCTACTCACTAAACTACTAGTGACTATTTTGTAACCATGGAAACTGACAAGGTCCTGGGAGCAAATCTGTGGAACCTAGGATTGTAAATCAGTATGTTACCTCCATGTTTCTATATAACTGTTGCAAAATTGGAATAAGGTGAAGGGAGTTAAGGAGACTCAACTTCCCCTCACTAGGATTAAAAGGTGGAGCTGTGCCTTGTTAGGGAAATTTGTAGACTTAACTTTTAAGACTTTCCCTCATCTGGGATAAAAGGTCAGTGACCCCTCCTCTGAGATAGAAGGTCAGTGAAGCACAGCAATGCCTGATATAATCAAAATTTAGAAAATTTGTAGGTACAGAGATAACTGGGAAATTGCCTGTCCTCTTCACACTGATCTGTTACAGGAGGTTTGTTGCCTGAAAATAGATCGAAGGGAAACAGTGGAGCATTCCATCCTGGTTGCTAAGGGGTCGAATAAGATGAGGACAATCCCCCAACAGTAAAAGACAAGTATAATCCCACCCCTGTTGTAACCAATCATGTCCCTGTGCATGTGTGACCTAAAATTGTCTATAAAAACTGTGTGCTGCAAGGGGACGGGGTCTCCAGCTTGCTATGGTGGACCTCCTCTGCATGAAGTGGAATAATAAAGTGCCTTTGTTGATTACATTCCAGTGTGCTTACTGACAGCATGGAGATTTTGGTACCCAACAATACAGGTAACAAGGAAATTGGAGATATCCCACCCAAAGTAAGAGACCCAACCAAAAAATGGGCAACTTAAATGAATAGACATTTTCAGAAGAGAAGTACAAATGGTCAAAAAATATGTAAAAAAAAAAAAAAAGTTCAAGCGTGACCATTACAGAAATGCAAATGAAATCAACACTGAGGTTTCTCCTTATTCCAGAAAAAATGGTTTTATAAATCAATCAATAATGAAGGTTAGCAAGGCTTTAAGGAGAAAGGAAAGCTTTCTACACTGCTGGTAGAAATGTAAACTCATACAACCACTATGGAAATCAGTATGGCAATTCCTCAAAAAACCAAGACTAGATACTCCATTTGACCAGCTTTTCCCCATCTAGGTATCCTCCCAAAAGAGTTAAAGGCATCATATTACAGGGATACATGCATATTCATGTTTATAGCCGCACAATTCATAACAGCTAAATCTTGGAGGGGTCTCTGTCTATTAACAGATGAATGGATAAAGAAAATGTGGCACTTACGCACAAGCTGGTACTACTACTCTGCCTTAAAGAAAGATGAATTTGAGCCATTTGTAAAAAATGGATGGATTTTAAGATCACAATATTAAGTTAAAGAAATCAGTCACACAAGCTTAACTATCTCATGCTCATAAATAAACAGCAAAATTAAAGAAAGATAATAGGAAGCAAGGAGATACATCATTCTGAAAGGAAAAGGCAATCAAGAGGTGGAGCAAGGAAAAGGGAGGGATGGGAAAGGGATGAATAAAGGGATGAAAATGTTCATTATCATGCACCAATTCCCCCTGAGGAATGTAATAATCACTTTGTCCTACAATGTACTAATACAAAATAAAAATTGGAAAAAA
>PVIC010058159.1:0-10429 GCA_004025085.1 Thryonomys swinderianus | reverse complement strand
AGGGCTGGAGGGTTAGCTCAGTGGTTCCAGCGCCTGCCTCGCAAGCGCAAGGTCCTGAGTTCTGATCCCCGGTAACCACATAGAATGCTGGGCGTGGAGACACGCCCACCAATAATCAACGCCACATACCACAATGCTGGACGTGGTGGCTCACGCCTGTAATCCCAGCACTCGGGAGGCAGAGACAGGAGGATTGCTGAGTTCGCGGTGGCTTGCCTGGGCACCATAGTGAGCTCAGGGCCAGCCTGAACTACAAAGTGAGACCCTGTCTCAAAAAAAAAAAAAAAAAAAAAAATACAAGATAAGGGGCCAGCAGATTTGATGTCTGACAAAGGACCTGTTATTCATAAATAGCACTTTCTCACTGTGTTCTCACATGATGGAAGGGAAGAACTCTGGTGTCATTAGTCACTCATTGGAGTATTATTTCCACTTATGAGTGCCCCACCTTTATAGCCTAATCATCTCCCAAAGGTCAAATCTCTGAATATCATCACACACAGGATTAAATGTTACCATGAATATAGGGAGGATACAAATATTTAGTTCCACAAGGAGAGATGTATGTTTGTGGCCTTTCAGCTGAGTATAATCATTTTTCTTTTTCTTATTTGTTTCCAATACTGGGAATTGAACTCAGGACCTAGTGCTTAACAGGCAGGTTAGGTGTTACTGAGCTAAATCCTTAGCTCATTTTTTATTTTGAAAAGAGGTTAATCAACTAAGAACTAGAAACATGAAGAAGCCCTATACAGTAACCATAACTTAAGCAGTAGTTTTGATATAAAAATTGATTCAAAATTCAAATATTTAGAAATACTGGGTTCAAAAAAAAATGAAATAAAAATTAGAAATATAACAAAATTTCAGAATGGTTTAATCCTACTGCCTATGTAAAAAACTAATTAAAACTGATCTATATATAAATTATGTGGTTATTCAAACTGATAAGTGACTTACCTCTTCTTTCCCTAATGTTATCAGAACATTTTCAGTCAGAGGAGGTACTAAAAAGAAAAACATAACACAATTATACATAATAGTTATTTCTTAATAATTCAATTTTATAATTTTCTAAGGTAATCATTTCTACCTCCATTTATATCCTACAGAACTTCTGATGAAACATATTCTTTTTTCCCTTTGAGATAGGGTCTCACTTTGTAGTTCCGGCTGGCCCTGAGCTCACTGTGTAGCCCAGGCAAGCCTCAGACTCAGCATCCTCTTGCCTCTGCCTTCTGGGTGCTGGGATTACAGGCGTGAGCCACCATGCCTAGTGAAACATATTCTCTTAATATTTTCTTTTTCCCATTGTTGGCACTGAACTCAGGGCCTTGACAATGAGATTTTAACTTTTTATTTTGAGATAGGGTCTTTATCATCATGCTCAACTCAAACTTGCAATCCTCCTACCTCAGCTTCCCAGAGTGCTGGTATTACAAGCAATTTTAATTTCTTTATACACCTAATTAATTTTATATACTTTTACATAAACTTTATTATATTTGTGTATTTTGTTTATAAAATATTTTGCTTTTTCAAATCTTCAAAGGCAACCTTAATTTCTAGTGTTCTTCAAATATTTCTCTTCACAGTTATACAATCCAGTGTGCATATATATACATATATAATATATAAGCAAGCATATGCATATAGATAGATAGATGATAGATAGTATATTATTTTTATCACTGCTGGCATTAGAAGAGTCCATCACACATTATGCCTATCATAGTTTCATGCAATTAAAACTCCTATGGAAACTCCCTCTTGTGTAGGTCTAATTCATCATCTTAATAAATGTATAATATTTCATAGTGAGAATATATCATTGTATGTTGATTGTCCTACTTACTGAACATGAACATTGCACTAAGTTTTTAGTTACAAGAAACAAGAACTCAGTAAATGTACAGTAAATCAAATGCATTAACTTGTTCATTTTTAATTGGACATATTCTCAGAAATATGTCACAGAAAGAAATGTATACTTTTAATTTTAGAACATTTTTCATCTTTTATCAGTCTAGTCAATAGTCTAGTGAATACTGACCTTGCATAGAAATATAAATAAATGTTTAATCCTTACACCAGAAAAGTTCACTTTCATAATCAAGTGCTATTTGAAATTTCTCAAGTGATATGCTGCTAAAAGATTTCAAAGGTGTCTTCTATCTGAGAGTGTTCTAACAAGAAAGAACTTTCTACATGTGCTTCATAGGCCTATATTAGAACTGGTTATAAGGAGCCCTAGGATAGCTACTGCTATGAAATTAATAAGTATTATCCAAAGCCCCATGTGTTAAAGGACTGTTTGCTAGCCTGTAACAATACTTGAAGATGGTGAGAATTTTAGGAAGTTGGACCTTGTGGAAGAAGTCAGCTCACTGGGGACATGGCCTTGAAAAGGTTACTAGGACTTCAGTCCCTTCTTGTCTTCCTCTTTGCCTCCTGACTACAATCAGGAAAGCAGTTTCCTCTAACATCTACTTCTACCATGACAATGGCCTTGCCCTAGGTCCAAAGAAATGGGGCCAACTGACTACTGACTGACTCCTAAAACTGTGAGCTAAAACAAACCTTTCCTTTTTTTTTTTTTTTTTTTTTTTTTTTTTGCTTTTTTTGGAGACAGGGTCTTGCTTTGTAGTTCAGGCTGGCCCTGAGCTCACTATGGTGCCCAGGCAAGCCGCCGCGAACCCAGCAATCCTCCCGTCTCTGCCTCCCGAATGCTGGGATTACAGGCGTGAGCCACCATGCCCAGCATTATATGTGGTAACCGGGGATCGAACTCAGGTCCTTACGCTTGCGAGGCAGGTGCCAGAACCACTGAGCTAACCCTCCGGCCCAACCTTTCCTTCTTATAAGGTGTTCATTGTAGGTATTTTGTTACAGTGACAGAAAACATGCAGCTACTAAATCATTTCAACAAATGCAATTGAAAAGGATTTAAAAATCTAACATTTTGAAAAAAATCTCCCTCTTTGCCAATATGGCTAAGAGTACCACTTCAACATTCATTAAAACAGACATTTCAATAAACACAATAAAACAGATAGTAAGAATATAAAAATTTAAAATATTTTCCAATGTGGCAACCTATGGGACTGGCACCAAGTAGATGTCAGGCCAACAAAGCAGCCCGTCCACTTAGTGGTACCTGTTAAGGGATGATGAGAACAAGAAAAATAACACTTAAAAATTCTCAGATATACAACCTCAAAAAGGATAGACTACTTCAGAATACATTTAATCAGATGTGGTGGCACACACCTATAATAATACTATGAGAGGTTAAGGCAGGAGAATCCAAGACCACCTGGGCAATTTAACAAGACCTTGTCTCAAATAAAAATTTTTAAAAAGAGCTGGAGATGTAGTTTAGTGGTAGCATGACCTTGAGTTTGACCTTAATACCTAAATAGATAAATTTACCATAACAGGCAAATTACCTGTATGCTGAAAACTACAAAATGTTTCTGAAAGAAATTAAAGACATAAATAAATGAAACAGCATTCCAAGTTCACAACTAAAAAACTAACTTATTAAGATTCCATAATAATAAAAAGATATACAGATTCGATGCAAGCTTCAATGAAATAGCATTATTTTTTTTTCACAGAAAATAGAAAAATCCACCTTAAAATTTACAAGTATCTCAAGGAATCCCAAACACCCAAAACAAGCACGAAAAAGAAAAACATAAAAGGCCTGACACCTCCAAATTTCAAGTTTACTACAAAAAGTTACATTTACCAAAACACTATGATACTGGAATGCAAACAAGAAATATAGATTAATGGAATACAATGATGAATCTATTCTCATAGAAATGTCCAAAGGATTTTTGACAAGCATGCTAAGACAAAATAATAAGAAATAGATGGTGTTCTCAACAAAATATATTTGAGAAAATTGGATGTATGCATGGAAAGGTATTAAGCAGAACCTTTAAGATTATACCAAAAATTAACTCAAAGCTGAGCAAAGACAAGATGCATGAGCTAAATCTATGAAATTTTCAGAGAAAAACATGAAGTTCTATGATAATGGATTTAGCAATTATTTCTTGGATAGTCACCAAAACTATAGGCGAAAACAAAAGTAAGATTATATCAAAATTTAAAACTTTTGAGCATCTGAAGACACAATAAACAGAGTAAAAAGGTATCCTACAAAATGGGAAGGTTGGGTATTTAGCTCAGTGGTTCTAGCACCTGCCTCACAAGTACAAGGTCACAAGTTTGATTCTCAGTACAAACAAACAAAAATCCAGGCCAGGGATTTGCTCAGCGGCATCATGCCTGCTTGACAAGTACAAAGTCATGAGTTTGATTCCCAATACTAAGGTGGGGGTGAATCAGAAAAATATTTACAAATCAAGTATTTCACAAAGGGTTACTACCCAGAATATATAAAGAACTCAACAAATCAACAATGAAGAAAACAAAAAACATAAACATTTCTTCATAGAATATACACAACTGGCCACCAATATATAATGATGTTTCAAATTATTTAGCATTAGAGAAATGAAAATCAAAACTGCAACAAGATATTACCAATTATAATAATTTCTTAATCTGTTTGTTGTAACAAAATATCTACAAAATTCCTTTAGTTGCAAATAGAAGGCCGGGATTTAGCTTAAGAGGTACCATGCCTACCTTAGAAGCTCAAGGGCCTGAGTTTGAATCCTAGTACCACCAAAAAAAAAAAAAATCCACCTGGTATAAGTAATAAAAATTATAGTCAGGCATGCTGGCACATGCCTATAACCCCAGCATAGGTGGCTGATGCAGGAGTTCTTCAAGAGACTGGGATGCAAGTTCCACCCTAGCCTGGGAAACTTAACAACTTACAGAGACCCTATCTCAAAACAAAAATTTTAAAAAATATATACAATGTGATTTACTGCAAATGCTCTCAGTTCAATCCCTAGTACCACCATCAGCAATATCAGTAATAGTAACAATAATAAATCTAGAAATTAATAACTTAGTTCAAGAATCTAAAATGTCTGAGAATAAGGCACCACCAGCACAATCAATGTCTAACAGGGCTTCTATTTTGTTTCTAACATGTCTTAATCTTGCTGTGACCTCACATGGCATAAGATAGGAAAAAGGGAGTAAAACGCTCACATGAACCTGTTTTATGGTCATTAATCACCTCCAAAAGCCTCTCCTCTTCCTTTTCTTTTTAAAAAATAGTGGTACCAGGGATTGAACTCAGGACTTTACACTTGCAAGGCAGGAGCAGTGCCACTGAGCTCACTCTCCAGCTTTATCTTTCCTCTTAATACTAACCTAGCAGTGATTTGTTTTAACAAACTTGAAGGAACACATTTACAACATATAAATGACTATTACTAAAAAAACTAACAAATATCAGCAAGGATGTAAAGCAAAAATTATGTAATCTTGGTAGGAGGATAATATGGTAAACTACACTATCATGGAAAACAGTTTGGTAGTTGCTCAAAAAACTGAAATACCTAGATGTGGAGGCACATGTCTGTAGTACCAGCTACCTGGAAGCCTATTACAGGAAGGTGAGAAGTTTAAAGCAAGCCTAGCAACTTATTGGTATCAGAAAAAAGCTAGGGATGTTGCTCAGTAGTAAAACACTTGTCTAACATGCAGAAGAACCTGGATTCAATTCCCAGTACCACCAACAGGAATAACAACAAATTTTTTTAAATAAAATATACATATGCCTTACCAAGTTCACTTCTGAGTATCAGTCTAAATAAATTCTACAGATGTGGAAGAGATATTACTGCCATATATTCACATCAGCATCATTCATAATAATCAAGAGGTGAAAGCAGCAAAGTATCCACTGATACTTAAAAAATTACAGTATGAAATATTATTCATCGGGCTGGAGATTTAGCTCAGTGGTTCCAGCACCTGTCTCACAAGTATAAGGCCCTGAGTTTGATCCCGGTAACCACAAACAATGCTGGGCATGGTGACTCACGCCCACCAGCAATCAATACCACATACCACAGTGGTGGGCATGGTGGCTCATGCCTGTAATCCCAGCACTTGGGTGGCAGAGGCAGGAGGATTGCTGAGTTCCAGGCTTGCCTGGGCTACATAGTGAGCTCAGGGCCAGCCTGAACTACAAAAGCGAGACCCTGTCTCAAAAAAAAAAAAAAAAAAAAAATTCATCCTTAAAAATGAAGGAAATTCTGACACATAATCTAGAATAACTTTCACAACATCATGCTAAGAAAAATAAGCCAGCAAAAAAAACCCATATATATTCTATTCCTCTTTCATGAGATATGTAAAGTAGTTAAACTCATAGAAACAAAGTAGAATGACTATTGCCAGAGGCTGGAAAGAACAGAAAATAGTGGTTAGTGGACATATATTTCAAATTTGCAAGATAAAACCATCCTAAATATTGGTTGTGCAAAAAAATTGAATTTACACAACCCTACTAAACTACACATTTCAACATGGTTGTGAAAAATAAATTCTATGTATATGATGGTAATTAAAAATTTTAAAAACAACTGAACAGAACTTCAGGGACTCAGGCATCTACAACAAATGATGCTACTAAAATTTCAGGAGAGGAAAAAAGAGTAGAAATTGCAAAGAAAATGTGGACAAATAATAACTGAAGATTTGTCAAATTGTCCAAAGGCCTAAATTCACATACTCAAGAATTTGAGTATCAAACAGAATAAATGCTAAGAAATCTATGCCATGATACATTATAATTTATCTTCTAAAAACTAACGAAAGAGAAAAAAAAATCTTCAAAGCAACTAGAAAAAAACAAGCCCTTCCTATAAGGGAAAAACCAATAGGACATTGTATCTTTCATTGCTAACCAAGGAGGCAGAAAAAAAATAGTATATTTCTCAAGTGCTAAAGAAGATAATGCTGAATTGTATATTCAGTGAAACCATCCTTTAGGGAATAAGAATGAAATCAAGACATTGTCAGTGAAAGAAATATTAAGAGAATTTGCCAGTAGTAATCTAAAGGTAAAAAGAATAGCTGAAGGAAATTCTTACAGAAACAAAAAAAGGAATTTCAGGATATCAGGAAGAACAAACAAGAACAAAAATATGGGCAAAAGAGACCATGAATCTAACAATCACAAGAAAATACTGCTAACAACTTAACAGAAGCTTGAAAGCAGATCCAAACTTCTCAGTAGTCTTCAATTACAATCTACCATTGTAACCCTGAGATCATTAAAGAGAGGCCCTACCTGTGTCTAGAACCCTGACCACATAATCTGTCAGATTATATGAATGTGCTTAACTACCACCATGAGATAAATCTATATTCTTTTAAGTCACAATAAAAACAGTTCAAACCAATATTAGAAAATTTTGATGTGGAAGCTGTTCTTTAAGCAAATGGGGGCTCAGTATATTACCCTTGTATCTCTAAGATTTGAGAATAATTATAATTAAGAAATTTGTGAATAAGAGATAAAAAGTCCTATTATAATACAGCAGATTGGAGATGAAGGAATGAAGTAAATCTGAGGATTCAATATTTAGACACTAATTCATGAAATATGAAAAAATTCTAGGATTAACTCTTTATAGCTGATCAAACAGATACCACTTAATGGGCTGGGAACAGATATCAGTTATTGAATCTACAGTATCTGCAGAATATTTTGGAAAAAACATCTAAAAGATATAAAGATATCTAAGTCTGTTGTTGCAGAGAAGTCTGACTTGAATGGATATATACATTTGCAAGTTTTTATGGGTTGATTTGTGTTCTCTAAACCCAAATTCATATGTTAAAAGCCTAACCATCAGTACCTTAGAATGTGATCGTATGTGGAATTGGGTAAAGAAGTAATTCTCAAGAATGTTGGCACAGGCTGTAATCTTAACACTCTGGGAGACTGAGCAGAATCCTCCATTTTAGCCCATCCTGGGCAGCTTAACAAGACAATGTCTCAAAAACAAACCAAAAATGGCAGCTGCAGATGTAACTCAGTGCAAAGGCCATGGGTTCAACCTCCAATACCACAAAAAAAAAGAATAAAGAGATAATTACATTAAAATGAGGTCCCTAGAGTGGGCTACAATCCAACATAACTGTATATTTGCAAGAAGACATTAAGAAACAGAGGCACAGGTGGGATAGAGGTTATATGAAGGGCAGAGGGATGGGAAAAAATTAGAATCAAGATACATCAACTACAGATACAAATTCTCAATGATGGATATGATCACACGTATACCTAAAATGTACCAAAAACTCAAAAAAGGGGGGAAGAAAAGAAACAGAGGCAGAGAAGGAAGACAATGGGAAGTAGGAAGTTGGCTCCTATGATGTAGATGAGTGTCCAAAGGTTCATGTGTTAAAAGGTAGGGCTCTTTAGGAGCTGGCTTCTTGTGAGTGATCTTTAGGTAACTGGGAATATGCCAAGTGCCCCTAATGAAGGGGACTGTCTCTTCTCTTTGTTCTCTATCTGTGGCTCATGATATGAGTAGTTTGTTCCACCACATGCTCCCTACCATTACCATCCAGTAACTCTGCCAGGAGCAAAAGAATAGACTGGAATCTAGAACAGACTCCAATCTCAGACTGGAACTTCTACAATTATCAGTTTTAAAAAGTTATGCTGTTATAATTATCTCAGATATTTTGTTAGAATGATAGAAAGCTGACTAATATGATGGCTATCTACAATGCAAAGAGAGAGTCCACAGGAAAAATCAATCTTAGCCAGGTGTAGTTGTGCATGCCTGTAATTCTAGCTACACAGAGGGCTGAGGAGGAAGGATTGCAAATTTGAGGCCAGACTAAGCAACTCAGTAAAATAGTATCTCAAAATAAAACAAAAACAGACTGAGTATGTACTTCAATGATAGAGCATCTGCCTAGCATGCAAAAGATCAGGTCTAACCTCCAATTCCAAAAACAGTTTTTAAGAAGAAAAAAGAGAGAGAGAGGGAGGGAGGGAGGGAGGGAGGGAGGAAAGAGAAAGAAAGAAAGAAAGAAAGAAAGAAAGAAAGAAAGAAAGAAAGAAAGAAAGAAAGAAAGAAAGAAAGAAAGAAAGAAAGAAAGAAAGAAAGAGAGAGAGAGAGAGAGAGAGAGAGAGAGAGAGAGAAAGAGAAAAGGGAGAAAAAGAAAGGAAGAAAGAAAGAAGGCAAGAAGGAAAGAAAGCAAGAAGGAAAACCTGTTGACATCTTGATCTTAAACCTCTAGTTTCTCAAGTTGTGAGAAAATATCTATTGCCACACAGTTTATGGCACTTAAGCCCTAATAAATTGATAAAAAGTCATCATTAAAGATATAAGACACAAAAGCAAAAGCAGAAAATATAGTGCTGGTAGAGTGTATGGATCAGAAGTGAATAAAAAATTGTCTTAAATTATATATCCTATTGCCTTATCAGTAGATACTTGAGTAACAATGGTTGCTCATCCTCAGCTGTTAAAATGTGTGTTCTCCTATATGAAATTTCTACTTAAAACCAAATACAAACATATATGAGAAGCTTAGACTTTCATAAATAAAACAATCACCAGGTGTAGGGCACAAACCTGTATTCCCAGTACTCAGGAGGCTGAGGCAGGATGATTGCCACTAGTCCAAGGCCACACTAGATTACCTAGTGAGTTCAAGACCAGTCTGAACTACAGAGTGAGACCCTGACTCAAAAATACAATAAATAAGAAAAAAAAAAAGAACTTAGGCATTCCACCTATATACTTTAAAGCTATCCTCTTTCTCAACTAAAAGCAAAAATATATTTGGCTCAATTTGGACAATTCAAGAAACAACACAAAAATTATACAGCCCTTATGTAAATAAGCATCTAAAATAAAATAACTGTTCTATTAGGAAAGTTTCATTCATAGAGAAACAATTTAGTTTCTAGTGAATGAAAGGCAATGCCAATGATGATAAAATGGTGCTCACTTCGGCAGCACATATACCAATGATGATAAAATGATGACTAAGTATCTATAATAAAGATTATAATCTTGGTGAAATATTTACTTGGAATAACAAAATAACATTAAAAAAACAAAAATGGAATGTCTTCCTAGTATGAATGGAATTAAAACAATTTTAAGAAGGTCAAATGTATCTTATAATTCTTCTTATGATCATTAAATAAACTTGCCAATTATTTATTTATAAAAATAGAACCCCCCCCCAAAGAATCTTACCTTCAGGTGTTTCTTTGTGCCACTGACTAAGTTCAGCTGTCAAACACTTCACTTGCATAATTAATAATGATAGCTACAAAAAGAAAAAAGAAAAAGATTCGATGTCATTTCTTGAGAACTATTCACTGCTATCCACAGACACAAATGTTCCATGCAAAAGATCGGGTCTAACCCCCAATTCTAAAAACAGTTTAGGAAGAAAGAGAGAGAGAAGGAAGGAAGGAAGGAAGGAAGGAAGGAAGGAAGGAAGG
>PVIC010058158.1:0-10454 GCA_004025085.1 Thryonomys swinderianus | reverse complement strand
TTGCTAACTCACCAAAGTCAGGAAGCAATAATAATTCCTTCTCCTTATTGAATCCGTTTTCTCTCAGGAAACTTCAAAGTTCTTTACTGACGCAGGGCTCTACAGCTGCCAGGAAACCAATGTGTCTCCACTTACCTCCAAGGGAATCAGAGCAGATGAGGGACCAGCTCGGCCCACAGTACACACGCTTTCCCCACACCCACTGCTGCTGCCTTTCTATGAGAAGTGACTCCAAGGCCAAGGCAAGAGAAGAGCAAAGGTGGCCTTAGTGCAAAGCCAGTCACTCAGGCAAGCATCATAAGATCACAAATGACCCAGATATGCCTCAGCAAATCATCATAGCAGTCATTGTAATGGATGGGAGAATAGTACAAGTCATGTACTTCCTGGCTGATGCAAAGTTTATTTTGAGATAATCTTTTTCTTTTTTTTTTTTTTTTTTTTGAGCCAGGGTCTCACTTTGTACTTCAGGCTGGCTCTGAGCTCATTATGTAGTTCAGGCAAGCCTTCAACTCAGCAATCCTCCTGTCTCTGCCTCCCAAGTGCTGGAATTACAGGCGTGAGCCACCACGCCCAGCACTGTGGTATACGGTATCTGGTATTGATTGCTGGTGGGCGTGAGTCTCCACGCCCAACATTGTATGTGGTTACCGGGGATCGAACCCAGGACCTTGTGCTTGCAAGACAGGTGCCAGAACCACTGAGCTAACCCTCCGGCCCTTGAGATAATCTTATCAAAGTTCATAGACAGAAAAAAAATCCCTGAACTCTGGTCCCTTCTTGCATATGTATCCTCAACCCTGGCCCCTAAGATATTATGATGTAACTATTACTTTCTGAATACCTTTATGTATGTAGCATTTCAGTTTTGTTGCAAATCCTCACAGTCATCCAGAGAGAAGGGACCAGTATCAGTATTTTATAACTAATGACACTAAGGTTTAGAAAAATTTAGCTTAATTTTTTTTAAATCATTGTTGGCTATCTAAGGAAGAAAATTCTAATAGTTCTGCAATAACCAATTTGCCCTGGGAGAAATACTTCTCAAGGCAGTAATTCCTCCAGGTCATCTCTGCCTCTCAGACCCATATCAGTTTGACTTGTACTCAACTACCAGCAGCACACCTTTCCCAGTCTTGTGAGACCCTGGATAGCATCCAGTTCTTTGGGTATAAATGATGAATGTAACCAGAGTATCATCTGGGTTATATGTCTGCTTTAATCTCTACATTTCTGGTTTTATTCTCAGCTAAAACTTGAAGAGACTGAAGCAAATGTGAAAACATAAATCAATACCCAACTGAGGAGCCATTGAATACAGGCACACAAGTGCACTCAGGAGAATCAAAGTTGAGTATGAATTGGCCACCGTTTAAGAGATGAGGAGACAGAGATGTGTAGAAACTCTTGCTCGAAAAACAAGGCTAGTTGCTGGAGAGGGTGTCAAGGACTGAATTTACCTGTACCTGTTATTTATGCTCCTTTCTTAGCAGCCCACTCATCAATATTCGCTGACTCTAACAGACTTCACAAACACATGGGTCCAGGTTCTGAGAATGGACTCCACACTCCACTTTGGTCTCCCACAAAGTTTTCATTGTACCATGGGCCTCTAGGTTTCCTGAGCACCAAATTTAGGCATTTAGGTGGTATCAAAGCTGTTCTGCAATAATAGAACTTCGGTGGAAAGGATAACTGTTCAGATTGAAGGACCTTTGATTTCACAGATTCCTCATTCCCACAGGCTACTAGTGGTCAGGCCCTACTTTGAGCATCAACCTGGAGAGGGGGAGAGTGGCCCAGTGGGATCCTTTGTCTATGCTACTCTGTATCATTTATGATGGTGAATGTGTTCTGTGGAAAGAAAGGCCAACCCTCTAAGTTTCATTTCCGTATTCCTGGGCTTAACATGAACCACAAGAGTTCTACATATTACCAGTATAAACTACAGAATTGCTGACCATGAGGAAATGGTAGTCAGGGATGATCTTTCTGCAAAGCTTATGTAAATTTTTTTAAAAAGCTTATATAAATTTAATCTTCATTCTGCAGATTAAAACTTAACCCAATGTTCTGAGGTTGAAGAATTCTCTTCCTTATTGAAAATTGCTAGAAAGCACCTCATTTCTGAGAATGGGTGCATTATATAATTTCAAGGAGAGTATAAAATGATTTCCTGCAGACAGAGCAGAGGGACAAGAAATAGGAAAATTATAGGTAAAAATGTAGACATGAACAAGCACAAAGTGGTTGAAGAATTCTCTTCCTTATTGAAAACTGCTAGAAAACACCTCATTTCTGAGAATGAGTATATTATATAATCTCAAGGAGAGTATAAAATCATTTTAGTGCACAGAGCAAAGGGGCAAGAAATAGAAAAATTATAGGTAAAAATGTAGACATGGACGAGCACAAAGTGCATGACTTAAAAATATGTCTGTGTAGGCTGTGCAGGCTGAAGAATGGGGAAATGATGTCATGCTTCATGAATTGGATCAGCTTTTATATCTGTTCAGAAAACAATTTTTTTCCTTTGAGAATAGATGCCATAAAGCAGGCCCAGGCCCCTTGTTCTTTAGAAAGCCAGCAAATTGGAATGGAGCGAATGTTCATCACTCTGTTCATCACTAAAATTCTCCCCCATGAGTGAGCACCAATGCCCACAATGTCAGAATCCCTGGAAGGACAAAGGTTGTTGTTTTTAGATTGTTACCATGTCACAAGAAGCAAGGGTTCTCTCTTCCTTCATTGCTACACTTTGCTCTGATGGCTTCCTGAAGAATTTAGTCTTTTTCAAAGTATTAACAAGGTTAATAACTATTGGAAAGAAGCAAGTCAGGAAGTCAACCTAAGAGGCCTGATGCCAGGTCTGGCAGGGCTACTCTACCCTTACACTTCTCCTGTAGTTAGGAGGGCAAGCGACAGGATGTGAACTTCTCATCCACTCATTACTTCACACACAATATCTAGTTAATACTCTCCATAGCATCTAAGCATTACTAATCTTATTTCACAGATTTTAAAACTAATATACCACAAACTCACAGAAGATCAGGTAAGGAGTTGTGTAATAAGACGCACACCCAAGTTCTTATTTTGAAACCAATGCTTTCTTTATTACACCAAATTGCTTTACTGTGCCCAATAGTGAGGCCCCTCTCATCTAGAGGGGTTCTAATAGGAAAAATTTATCCATAAATAATCATGTCAGAGAAGCTCAAAATAAAGGAAAGCATAGTAAACTAACTATTGCAATACAACTCTAATAAAAAGTTTTGTAATATCCTTGTAACATCTTTGACATTTCGAGAAATATGAGATTCAAGATACCCTGTGAATACCTAATATCTGAATTATTCTGCAACACTATACATTGTCAACCTAAAAGTATCTACCAGGGCCGGAGGATTAGCTCAGTGGTTCCGGTGCCTGCCTCACAAGTGCAAGGTCCTGAGTTTGATCCCCGGAAACCACATACAATGCTGGGTGTGGTGACTCATGCCCACTAGCAATCAATACAACATACCACAGTGCCGGGTGTGGTGGCTCACGCCTGTAATCCCAGCACTCGGGAAGCAGAGGCAGGAGGATTGCTGAGTTCGAGGCTTGCCTGGGCTTCATAGTGAGCTCAGAGCCAGCCTGAACTACAAAGCGAGACCCTGTCTCAAAAAAAAAAAACATTTAAAAAAAAGTATCTACCCAAAATGAATATTTTTAAAAAGCTGTGTAACCATATTATCTCATAATATTACTCAATTTCTGTACGATATGTATATGTGCATGCATAATGAGTGTATAGGTACCTGTGGAGTAGATAGACATGTATGTAGATATTAAATCAATCGATCAATCTACCAGACTCCATCTATCTGTCTGACACGAGTAAACCATCTCTAGCACTGCTTTGTTTTCGCTGTCAGCACTGGCAGAGTTGACCATTTCCTTGCTCTTGAAACAGTCTCCACCTATGGGGCTGGGGCTCTCCACTTGCAGTATGGCACTGCTCCTCAGCCTCCTTTGCTGTCTCCTCCTATTCTTTCTGGCTTCTAAATGTTGGAGGGCTCCAGGGCCAGTCCTGTCTCTACATTAACCCCAAGTGCATCTCCTTTAAGCTGTGGCTTTCAATAGCATTCATACCCGAAAATGTACACTTTAACTCAGCCTTTCTTCCCACCTCCTGGCTTCGATATCCAGTTGCCTTCTTTATGTCACCTGTTGGCATTTGGCCAGCATTCAAACTTCATTCATCCAAACTATCCCCCCCAAAAAACAGCTGCCCTTTCACTGAATTGTTTAGTGTACAAACCCACAAGCTATTCTGAGTCCTCTTTGTCCCCGAATCTCTTACCTCTTACTTAATCAATTAGCAAATCCCATTGACTCTGTCTTCAAAATGGGTCTCGTGTCTTTCCACTCCATCGTACTTCAAGCTTTTATCATTTTCCATCTGACCAGTTGCATGAGCTTCTCCATATACCTTCGAACTTTGGCTCCTCACGATCTTTGGTCTAGTCTCAATGCAGTGGCCAGTCAGCACTTATTAAAATGAAGTAGACTATGTCTGTGCACCCTTGCTCAAACCCTTCATCAGACTTCTATCTCACGCAGTGATCTACACTGCCCTTTAAGAGCTGGGACGCCCTCCCCAGGCCTCATCAACCACACTCTCTCCCATTTGTTCTGATCCACCAGCTCAGCACTTCTTGCCGCTTCCGGCTATGCTTCAAATTTGTTTCTGTCCCAGGACTTTACAATGGCTCTTCCTTTCATGGAACTTCATGCCCCGACTGTTCCCATGGCCCACCCCTCATATAACTCAGGTTTCTCTCAAGGAGAACTTCCCATCCAAATGTATGCTGTTCCCTAATTTTGCTTTAACTTCTTCAATACCGTTTAAGTTATCTGGCATCATAAATTCCAGTTATTATTGCATTCATGACATTGTTATTTATCCATGTGCATTTACCCATAATGGGAGTGCTGACCGATTCTGACTCTACATTCTGGCCCCTCTATATTCTGGAACACAGCAGGCACTAAAGAAATGTGCATTAGGTGAACAACTGAATCTTTCATGAGTCATTACTTTGAATGTGGCTTTTATCTTTGGTCTCTGCCAATGAACTTGCCACTGAATTTTCTAATAGCAGCTAACACTATCACTAATTCTGGCGAGGATAGAACTGCTATCTTAAAATTTCTATACCTCTGCCATTTTATTTTAATATTTTCTTCTCTGAAAGCCCCTACACAAGCTATAAATCACAAGGGAAAGAGTGTCTTTAACTGTGTCTTTCCAGAGAGAAATATTATCGGAATTTGCCCGAGAGAAAATTATTTTCTTATCCTTGCCTCCTCCCAGCAGCTCTCCTACTCCTGTCTCAGCCCTGAACAAATGCAAGTAGGAGACCGTGGTGTTAGGTCACCCTTTGCCATGTGCGAGGCTCTGCCACCTCCACTGCTGTGTACAAGATGTAATCGTACACGAGGGGTGACGAGAAGACCACAGACCATAGGCCAGCAGGCTCCTGTTGTCTGGGGATGAATAGAATGCTCCCTCCATTCTTGCTCACTATCCTGGAATGCACAAAAGTGTGTGTGTGTGTGTGTGTGTGTGTGTGTGTGTGTGTGTTTATGGAGCTAGCTAGCTTCCAGAAATAAAACTAGAGTCAGATTGGGCCTGAGATTTAGCTCAGTGGTTCCAGCACCTGCCTCGTAAGCGCAAGGTCCTGAGTTCGATCTCTGGTAACCACATAGAATGCTGGGCATGGTGACTCATGCCCACCAGCCATCAATACCACATACCACAGTGCCGGGCGTGGTGGCTCACGCCTGTAATCCCAGCACTCGGGAGGCAGAGACAGGAGGATCGCTGAGTTCAAGGCTTGTCTGGGCTACATAGTGAGCTCAGGGCCAGCCTGAACTACAAAGCGAGACCCTGTCTCAAAAGGAAAAAAAAAAAAAACTATAGTCAGGTTGACCTCAGTGTGGAAATGACCATAAGCCATGTTGACAGACTTTCATAAAAGCATTAAAATCCACTTCAGACTCTTAAAAATAAACAAACCTTTGAAAAAATATGTTAAAAAACATTTTAAGGAATGTTTCCATATCTTCCTAAAATACATGAAACATTGGAAAGGACAGTAGAGACTCACTATCTCGAGTGAAACGACATCACTAGGCTTTTGAAATGACTGACAACATCATCACTTTCCTGTATTTTATAGACCTGCATTTACATAATTGCATCAAGTCATTCAGAATTGACCTCATGTGTGAAAACAGGCACTGGATGATATTAAGATGTCATGGTGAAGGAAAATGCATTATGGAAATAACTTGCCAAAGCTAAGAGATCAGACTCTTTTTCAGGGTCCATGGAATATATAATCATGAATTTGCTGTGCTGTTTATTCCTTTTAAAAAATGTGATGCAGACTACTGTGAAAGCTCCTGTATGTGGCCTCCAATTTTTATTTACTAGGCATGGCTAAGGAAGAAAAAGTTTCAGTAATCCTTGCAGCACAAGCAGTCAAATCATTTTCATTCATTATATTCTGTTTCCATTCTCAGTCATCCTGACTGGAAAGCTGCCGGTGTCCTCTGATAACCAGTACCAGCGGGGTGCAGAGATTTCCCCTTGGTGACCCGGAATTCATTCAGAGGAGCACAATTCTCAAGCCACTTTACTGAACAGATATTGGAAACAAATCAGATTTTAATCTATGTAGATCTAAGATACGAATATGGAGTACTGGAGAAACAATAAGCACCAAGGAAAATGGTGCTCCCCTACCTGAAATATGAAGTCAACATTTAGATAAATAAAAGCGCTGTTTCTTTATAATACGCATTGAGCATAGAGTCTTCTCCTAAAGAAGCTGTTCCCTAGGGTGATACAAATAAGTGAAAATCGTCTGATGCTTATTCCATCTCTCTCTAGAAAAAAGCACAAACATGACCTCTGAGCTTTCTATAGCAACAAAAGAGAAAAGTAATGAGCACTGTTTCGTTCCGAGGCACGTTCCTTCCCATGTACCTGTATGTGTCGGGCATTTTTCCTGAGCTCTAAAAACAGAGTGGCTCTTCCTGCATTACAAGGAAAAGCACACTCTGCAGCCTTGTGACTCACAAACCAGCCCATTTGCTGCCTAAAATACAGTTTCTATTGCAAGACAATGTACTCAGGGCAAGATTCCTATGTTTTGACTCATCCTTGAAACACGCTCATCACTTGTTCAGGCAGATAATTCCCAGATATGCTCTTAGCTGTCATGTGGCCCATGTATGTGACAGCCACGCTCTCCAGATCATCCCTGTAGTTTGCTCTGCTCCTGCTTGCACCACAGCCACTGCTGTCCCTAGCTCAAGATGCAGGCCTGAAGAAAGGGTAGGGTAGGGTTTTGCACCCCGTTCCTGGAAAGCTTCTGTGGGAATGTCTGTCCCCGAGAGGCGGCTCGTGTCAGGCCCCAGTCCCTCTGCTCACTGACACCCCCTGCTCCTCTATTCATTAGAATCAGTAGAGACCTACACCTGCCACTGCCCTCCGCAATTAATAGCTGCTCTCTCAGAAGGTCTGTGTTTGCTGCCTACACTTCACCTGGGTGGAAGCAGAGAAACTGAAAGGAACAGGAAAAGTGGGGAGAAAGGGGAGTGCGGTCTCGGAATTTTAATAAGACTAAACTTCTGAACATTTCGTTTCAGTGTCTCAAATGTTTTTCTTTGCCTAAAGCAAAACCTACCCAAGGTTAAGTCAGCAGAAAACTGCCAATTTGTGGATATACAAGAATGTCAATTCTATGTGGTTCAACCTGAGAAGAAAAGGTGAATTGATTAACTCTGTTAGCTCTAAAATTCAGTGTTTTAAAGATTCAGTTACACTTTATAACCTGCCACTTTCCTCTGTAAACTTGTGATTATGGGAGTCTGGTACTGTGTCCACAATTGAGCACAATCCTGGAACACAATTCATCCATAAATTAAGGACAGCCTACAAACAATATTCTTGCCTGTGTAAAACAAGACTGACTGATTGCCTTTATTAGGACTACAGAATAAAGAAGCAACAGAAGGCTAACTTTTATCCTCCAGCTAGCTCTCTTAGCCTTTGACTCCAAAACGCAGTCATACCCTGAGTTTGTCTGGTGATGAACCAGGCCTGTCTGAGGCTCAGAAGGATCAACCAGAGCCACATGTCTGAACGCGGAAGTCCAAGGAAGCCTGGCTCGTCAAACAGGGGCATTGAGGGAATGCAATTCTGAAACTGTGTTCCAGCCATGCCAGCCTGTTAGAACAGCCTAAAAAAGGGTTCAGACAACTGGTGCTTGTGCCTCCTCAGCAATTCTGATCTCACAAGCAGATAAGCATCATGGGCATCCGAATTTCTCAGAGTTCCCTGGGGGATCCAATAAGTTGTTCCTTGTAAAAACTATGGTTTCCAAGATCAGTCAAAAACCAGGAGACAGCTCAATAAGGTACAAGTAGAAACACGTAAGTACTGTTTATAGGTCCAAAATGAGCCCTTGATCAGGATGTCACCCAAAGAGCAAAGGGAGTATATGGAAGGCCATGTGGAAGATGCCTAAGGAAGCCAGGATGCCCAGAAGTTAGACGGCCATGGCATGAGGAAGATGCAGCACAGTGTCCCAGGACCCCAGTTACAGGCTCGCAGAAGATTCCACAGGGGGTTTGGGGAGAGGTACAAAGCAACTTCAGTGCTCTCTGTCACTCAGAAACCTCTGAGAACAGGCAGGAGTCAGGAAACCAAGGCTAGTTCCTAGGTGGGCATAAGGGCGCCAGGCCGAAGAGGAGAAGATTCCATCAAGGCTGAGTCCTTAGCTCCCCCTTTTCCTTTTCCCTACAATCATGTTTGCTCTTATTCCACCCTACCTGTCCCAGAGGAGGCTTTATTAGCCCACCAGTAGAAATAAAGTCTTCTGGGACAAGGATCCAGCAGGTCAGTATGCATTTCTCTCAAAACAGGAACTTAACTCCTTTTCTTTGTTGTGCCAATAAACAGGGATTGCTCCTTTAAACTCTGCTCAAGATCTGGTTTTTCAGGAGACTTCCCAACCTAAAGGGATAAATTGCAGCCCACTCTCTCCCGTGGAGTTATAGGGGAGTACAGCAACCCTTAATACTTGCACAAAGGAACCCAACTGAGAAAGTTGAGATGGGACTCTTTCTGCCCAAAGGATCCGCTGTCTCTAATTTGCACAAAGGTCAGTGTGAGCTAGAAGAGCTTCTGACAGAAACAATAGATTTGTATCTATTTACATTCTTGTCGGCTGAATGATTAATCTACTGACTTTAACCCATCTCTCTGACAAAGTAAATAAATGCTATATTTTAAACATTTGTCAGAGAACTTTTTCTGTGCACAGACACACACACACACACACACACACACACACAGAGTTTTCTTCCTAAAAACATTCATGCAACAACAAGAAAATATTCATCAAATGCACTCTACCCAAACAATTTCACTCACTGACGACAGCAGAGAGCAGGATAAGGGGCCCTTGTTTTGCTGTCTTTGTTTCTCATGGTCTGAGCAAAAGTCCGCAGGAATTACGAACAACTAAAAATGGTGTATAAGTGACCAAAAGCCAAATGACAGCTCCGCAAGAGATCCAAGCTGGCCTAGCTGAGCCAGGCTGCTGCAACTCTGCAACAAGAATTAGGGAATCAAGTTCCATCCTTGGCATGGTCCCCAGTTCGCCGCTGACCTCCGCCCGCCCTCACACGCCGGGCCTCCCGCAGCACGCACACGGCCTTGTTACAAGCCCTGCAGCACAGAGCCTTTGCCTCCTTCGCCTTGCCGCTTAACGGGATCTGAACATCTCGGCCGGGGCACAAAGCCGATTCCCCCAGGGAGGGAATTGCTGCCCCTGAGCCCGGCTCTCCAAAGGATCCCTCGCTGTGGCTCATGAACCGCAGCGTTTGGTGCCATGGGAATCATGGGAGAAGAAATAAGCTATAGAAAATATCTCAATCCCGCCAGTGTGTCAGACGTTCGTAACAAAGCTTGATCCAGCAGTGTAGAAAACTCAAGGAGCACGTGATGATGTCTTCAAGGAATAGGCACGTCCCCTCCTTTTGAACTTGCCCTGGCTGCCCTCCCAATCCGGCCCCTCCCCCAGGCTCACTCGGCGGTGACCCTTTCCAACATGTGTTTCGCGCCGTGATTTCATCAGCGCTGTTCAGGCTCAGAGGAAGGTGAGTCAAATGATCCCATTTGGACCCCAGGCCCTGGCCGCTGTGTCTGCTTCATAAGAAGCATCATCTCTTTCCCCCTGAAAGTCTGATGTGTGCTAACGGTGGAAACTCCAGCTGGTAGAGTTCTCTGAATACATGTGCAGCCCTCCAGTGTGGTTGCCTAAGGGATGATCTTCTCTAAAACCGAAGGTGTTCCCAAAGCAGGAAGGGGGCGGGAACTCCCCCTCTGG
>PVIC010058157.1:0-10460 GCA_004025085.1 Thryonomys swinderianus | reverse complement strand
CGAACTCAGCAATCTTCCTGCCTCTGCCTCCCGAGTGCTGGGATGACAGGCGTGAGCCACCACGCCCAGCATTATATGTGGTTACCGGGGATCAAACTCAGGACCTTGCGCTTGCGAGGCAGGCGCCGGAACCACTGAGCTAACCCTCCGGCCCACACATAGAACTTTTGAAGGATTATATAACAAACACTGAGAACAAAAGGCAAATAAGAACATTAAAATATAAGAATAAACTCAGATTACAAAGTAAATTTTACAGCATGTCCTATTTCCTCTCCCTCCCTGTGATAAAATCCCTTCTGGGGGCCCAGGGCCTGCACTGTGGTCAGACCTTTAACCTGTGCTAAAACAGGCTGCAAAGGCCAGGTTTAAACGTTAGCAAAAATAACTAAGTTTCTGTGGGTAGATAGATGTTCAATAGATTAGAGCCCTAACCTCAAAAAGGAGAACTGTAAGTTCCCAAAGAACTCCCAAAGTACTTGGAGAGAACCTGCCTGACATGCGCCCAGACTCCACACTCACCATCGGGCAGGCAACATGGGAGGCCCTAGACTGCACCGCAGCCCCCGGGAGCTCCTGGCGGCTGCTTCTGGCACAGGTCGGGGCAGGGAAAGCACATCTATCTGTCCACACTGCGTAGGCAACCACGAACTCAGGTGTACTCCGTTAAGTCACAGGTGAGTTGCAGAAAGACTGTGTGGAAGAAACCACCCTACTGCTAGCCAGACATGAGGGACAGTTATTAAAAAATAAATTCAGGCCTTAAATGGGAAACAGAGTATGACTCCATTTTTTTTAAGGATAAAGGATGTATACTCGCCATTTAAAAGAGGTAAGCCTTCAACCAACAATGTGTACACACACACCACTAGCGAACTGCATGCTTCAGGACAGACACAGCTATGGGGCATCTGGTGCAACCCGCCACACAGGATGCAGGGCGCATGGCATACTGGCTTTGGTACCCTCAACTGGGACATGGAGAAAAAGAGTTGAAATGGTAAATTTCATGTTTGCTTTTTTTTTTTTTGAGACAGGCTCTTGCCTTCCAGTTCAGGCTGGCTTTGAGCTCATTCTGTAGCCCAGGCAAGCCTCGAACCCACAGCAATCCTCCTGCTTCTGCCTCCCAAATGCTGGGATGACAGGCGTGAACCACCACACCCAGCACTATGGTAAGTAGTTACCAGGGGTCAAACCAGGGACCTTGTGCTTGCTGGCAGGCGCCAGAACCACTGAGCTAAATCTCCGGCCCCTATGTTACACATTTTACTAAAGCTACAAAGGAAAAAGGCCGGAAGTGTAGCTCAGTGACACCACACTGAGAAACACTGGATCAAGTCTCCTTATAGCACCCCCCCAAAAAGGAAAAACCATTCAAGTAGGCTTCAAACTTTCTTTGTGTTTTCCATGAACAGATTTATAAATGAGTGCTTATTCTATGCCTGGGATCATGAAGATGGAGATAAAATATGGATAAAGCCTGATTCTCTGCTTCTAGGAGTTCAAGTTTAGAGAATAAAAATTTGAATTATTTTTTTAAAAAGTTATTTTAGATCGTTTGTAGCTGAGTATCTGTTCACCTCTTCTTTCTGGGACCTACGCACCCAGAACACACACAGAGACAGGTAGAGATACAGCACATACAGAAAGGGACAGACATCGACAGCCGTCCGCCACCCTCTGCGCCTGTGCCAAGTCTGCTGCTCAAAGCGAAGGCCTCGGCCTGGAGTCAGATGGGCTGGCTGGAGGGCAATACCCGGCCCGCATGAAGACCAGCAAACAACAGTGTCACTCAGACCCCCAAGAGGGGAGACAACAGAAAGACAGCCAGCACCAGCCTCCCACGTCACCACAGAAGACAATTTGCAAAGCTCAGAAGACAGCAGATGAACAGCTGAGCCATCTGCCTGCACGCCTGCCCTCTTGTTCCGCCCAGCACAGCTGAACTCATGAAACTGCTCATGCACGGAGAACTCACTGCCACGATCACACTCACCTGCAGCACCCTGCACACAGAGGCAGAGCGCTGAGCCCACCCCTCCATGGCAGAGCTCGGCCACACCTCCCCGAGCGCCGGCTCTCCCACCTGCGACAGCTTAAAGTAGATGCTGCTGGTTGCTTTCCAAACGGGAAGAACTCAGAAACAGAAATGTTGCCCAGAGAAGGAGCACACCTCCAAGAAAAGACAAATGAGACAGAAACGGGTGCCCATACACCTTCTGAAGCCTGATCTGACCATGAGACGCAAGCAGGGGGACCTAGGGCTCTGCTGCCGGTGCGCCTCACGTAGTTAGCTTCCTTCTCCACCACGCCACGAAGCCGAGCACAGAGGAGAAGAGCCAGGGCAACAGCCAGCTTCGGAAGACAAGAGCGAAACTGCCACCACTGGGTGCCATTTACAACCCTAAAGCACAGTTTCTGTCCGCGAATGGCACAGCTCTGACACTACACATTCTTCTACTCCAGCCCCACCAGCTCCACACACAAAATATCCAGACACTGCACCATACACAGAGTTTGCCCTGCAGGTTAAGGAAACAGCAATTACTCCTGCAAATTACTGGCACACAGGAGGCTGCACAGCAACGCAGAACAGCCAAAGGAGAAGGGGACTATTCTAGGAGGGTGAGGGAGGGACCCAAACAGTTTTTCAAAAGACAACAAGTAAATTCAGGTACAAAATTTGTATCACCAACATTGTTTCCTTTTTTATTTGTCAATTTAAAAACTTACCCTGAAGAGATTTTCCCAATCCCTGGCCCAGCTTCCACCCATGTTTCTGGAGTAAGCGATGTCCAATATTATCCTGACAGACAGAACAGAGAGACAAACCAAAAATATTCCAATAATATATTCTTCCCTTCCTAGTGACATTTAACAGGTGATGAGCAAGAGATAATCTACATATATGCATGCAAAAAAGGTGCTATAACAAGGTACATGTGCCCAATAGAAGGGACATTAATGTGAAAAGAAATGCCAGCTAGTATTCTATATGGGAAGAACGCATGGGAGGTCCTTTCTGATGGTGTGCTGGGCAACTTCTGTACACAACACTTGAAAAAGGAGCAAAAAGGGAGAGGGACAAGGGGGAGATCCATTTATGAAAATTTCAAACTAACATTAAAAAGCATAAAATCAAGATATTTAAACAATTGTATCCACCACCTAGACAGCACCACTTTTTTAAGATTTTTCTTTAAAAAAGAAAATCTATATTGTGTTCAGTTATTTTATGTGTCAGGCTCTCATGATACAAAGTAAGTTGTAAGACTGCCCCACCACTAGAAATGAAAAAACAATCAGCAAAATCCAGGCTAGACTTGATTGGTTTTTAAACACATAAATATATAAAATATAAATATTTAAACTAGCATGCAGCCAATATTAAACTGAAAAAACAGTGAGGTTAGTAAAACGATAAATTAAACTGATTAACAGAAAAAATGAGCTCAAGCACAGACTGAGTGATGCATTTCAACATGTAGTCTAACAAAAACGCTAAGATGTTAGAATGGAACAGGCCTGGCGGTTAGGTCACAGTAAGAACCGTTAGTGCACACAGGGAACCAACACACATGATGTCTCATCTCCCAGCTGAACACGGAACAGCTGCTGCACTGGGGGTTGTGGAGGCAGCAGGAATAAATGTCAGCTTTGTGTGAAGCGTTCAGAGGTCCCGAACTTTTAGAGCCCTCTGTCAAATTCTCTGCTTCTCTATTTTACTCTGGTTTCTGTTTTTCTATTGTGAAGTACCAAGAAAAAGCTCAAATAATCATTAACTACCAGGAAAAAATGATGCTACATGTCAGAAAAAATAAAATAGTAAAAATTGAGGGGCCGGGCTCAGTGGTTCCGGCGCCTGCCTCGCAAGCGCAAGGTGCTGAGTTCGATCCCCGGTAACCACATACAATGCTGGGCTTGGAAACACGCCCACCAACAATTAACACCGCATACCACAGTGCGGGGTGTGGTGGCTCACGCCTGTCATCCCAGCACTCGGGAGGCAGAGACAGGAGGATTGCTGAGTTCGCAGTGGCTTGCCTGGGCACCATAGTGAGCTCAGGGCCAGCCTGAACTACAAAGCGAGACCCTGTCTCAAAAGCAAAAAAAAAAAAAAAATTGAAAGCACAGGACTTGGGTGTAGCTCACTGGTCG
The DNA here is from genome assembly GCA_004025085.1 of Thryonomys swinderianus. NCBI lineage: Eukaryota > Metazoa > Chordata > Mammalia > Rodentia > Thryonomyidae > Thryonomys > Thryonomys swinderianus. The sequence continues at coordinate 6,302 of PVIC010058157.1, read as the reverse complement.
AGCCCTTGCCTAGTATGTGTGAGGCCCTGTGTTCCTCACCCTGGGGGATCTCACACACACACATGCACACGCACACACAGAGTGTTCAGTGTATACGTAATTTATAGTATTAATTGAACATCACCATTTGAATTCTCATATTACATGAAATCAATTCATAAAAATAAAACCACAAAACTTTCATTAAAATCAAGTATCTCACATCAAGCTGGTTATGATCCAGCTCCATATGCGGAGATCAAAGGTTCCTTTAAGTTATAAAATAAAGAAAAACATTTTACTCCCATCATCTCTAACAGAGTTGGAAGATTAAGGCCCTCCTCTCATTCCTTTGGGTCTTGTTTTCAAAGGGACAATTAAGTTTATGTCACCATGCAAACTACAAAACTGGGCTGAAATCTTGATTATTTCATCGAAGGATGAGGGAGATTAAGAGACCTTAAAAACAAAAAGTGGAGGGGCCAAAGATTTAGCTCAGTGGTTCCAGCGCCTGCCTCACAAGCGCAAGGTCCTGAGTTTGATCCCCGGTAACCACATACTATGCTGGGCGTGGTGACTCGCCCACCAGCCATCAATACCACACACCACAATGCCGGGCGTGGTGGCTCATGCCTGCGATCCCAGCACTCGGGAAGCAGAGGCAGGAGGATTGCTGAGTTCAAGGTTTGCCTGGGCTACATAGTGAGCTCAGGGCCAGCCTGAACTACAAAGTGAGACCCTGTCTCAAAAAAAAAAAAAAGTGGAAGCAAATTATAGAATTGAAAGAATCAGACAACACTAGAGTATAGATGTGTTCAAGTGATGACTTTCACATTATTAGACATCACAGAAATTTAATACAACACTGTCACTACTTTCCTTCTCTCTCGTACTTCCAGGAAAAAGCATGCTCTAGCCAGTACTGTCTATCTACTTACAAATAACTCATTCTTTTAAAAATCATAGTCTGGGGATGTATCTCGAAGGTAGCATGTCTAACATTCATTCATGAGGATCTGAGTTCCATTCCCACCACAACAAAAATAAAAATGAAAAGTCTCAAACTCTGAGTAATTTTAGCAGAAAACAGAGAGGTAAAGGGACCCTTATTTTCTCATTATGAAAACTAACTTACCTGATATAAAGTCTTTATTACTTCTCATAATTTCTACAATGGAAACTCTGGGAAGGACTAAGAGTAAGTATTTGATTCCATTATTTGAACTCCTACTAGACTGATGCTCCAACTACATTTGACAGTCTTGGGTGCTAACCAATGCTGACAAAAGTTGGTGTCCACGGGCCGGAGGGTTAGCTCAGTGGTTCCAGTGCCTGCCTCGCAAGCGCAAGGTCCTGAGTTCGATCCCCGGTAACCACGTATAATGCTGGGCATGGAGACACGCCCACCAACAATCAACACTGCATACCACAATGCCGGAGGGACGTGGTGGCTCACGCCTGTAATCCCAGCACTCGGGAGGCAGAGACGGTTGCTGAGTTCACGGAGGCTTGCCTGGGCACCATAGTGAGCTTAGGGCCAGCCTGAACTACAAAGCGAGACCCTGTCTCAAAAAAAAAAAAAAAAAAAAAAGTTGGTGTCCACACCTTCGTTTTGCTGTACTTTTGCTGTTGTTCATTAAAAGAACACACCATCTCTGGCTAGGTGGAGATGAGACATTATGCTGACCGTGTTAAATCATGAATGCACTAAAATAAACAGACAGATGAAGCAGTACGCTATTTCCAAAAGCAGTGCAAGTGGAGTGAAAGCATTTCCATACGAACCTGGCTTTAAAAACTGGGCTGTCAAAAGAACAGTTAAATGTAACACAAAGTAAGAAACTGTCCGATCACTAATGGTTGTTGTTTTTATTTGTTTTTTTTGGTGTTTTTTTTTTTGTCTTGTTTTCAATTCACTGCTTGCAAGTAAAGTATTCATTAAAGGAGCGTGAAAGCATCAGTAATTCACGAGAGTCAAGAGCAGCGTGTGGTGGCTGACGACAGTGGAAGGAAAGCCAATGTTAGAGGGAGGGAAGAAAACCGGGGGTCATACACATCAGCACACCTCACAAACCACTCCAGAGGGCTGTCACCTTCGCGGGGAAAGCTCCCCAGGCCGCGGTGTGGCGTTCGTTCTCTGCAGCCCAGGGTCGGACCCTCTCCCGTCAGCTCCGCCTTCCCAAGGACCGAGAGGGCGAGCCCTGCTGACCAAGGCACCGCCCTTCCCAGGGGACACGGCCCCAGGAGTACGTCAGGACCCAGTGGATGGGCCTGAAGAACACGCGAGCGCCAGAGGCCACCACCGCACAGAGCAGTCTGCGTTCCACAGTCTCATCTGAAATCACCCAAAACCTGCACTGTCACGAAACAAGGGGCTCAAGACAACAACAAACAAGGGTTCAGTCAGCAGCCCAGAGAAAACACTCATCAAGGCTCACTGCTGGGCTGCGATCTTGAGGCGGATGCTGCGCATCGCGGGAAACCGGGAGATCTAGAGAGAACACGGGCAGTGAGCAGCAACGCGGCTTCTAAGCTACTCCCAGGGACAAAAACTCACAAAACCAACAGCCACTGCACTAGCCACAAAACCCAGCCATGTGTAACAGAGCACTATAGTCCTACCTATGAAAGGCTGAGGCAGGGGATCACCTGAGCCAGGAGTTCAAGACCAAGGTGGGCAACACAAGGCCTCATTTCAAACAAACAGAAATAATGACTAAACACCATTTTGTTTTTATCTTTACATAAAATATGTAGGGCCAGGGATTTAGCTCAGAGGCTCCGGCATCTGCCTGGCAAGTGCAAGGTCCCTGGTTCAATCCCTGTTACCACATATCACAATGCTGGGCATGATGGCTCACACCTGTTATCTCAGCACTTGGGAGGATTGCTGTGTGTTCCAGACTTGCCTGGGCTACATGGTGAGCTCAGGGCCAGCCTGATCTATGAAGTGAGACCCTGTCTCAAAAATAATAATAAAAACTTGAAAATAAAATAAAATATGTAATTTGGGGCTTAATTTTAAGCTCACAGAAGCAAAAATATACATCATGCCGGGCGTGGTGGCTCACGCCTGTCATCCCAGCCCTCGGGAGACACAGACAGGTGGATTGCTGAGTTCGAGGCTTGCCTGGGCAACATAGTGAGCTCAGGGCCAGCCTGAACTACAAAGCGAGACCCTGTCTCAAAAACAAAACAAAACAAAACAGCTGGGCGTGGTGGCTCACATCTGTCATCCCAGCACTCAGGAGGCAGGGACAGGAGGACTGCTGAGTTCGCGGCGGCTTGCCTGGGCACCATAGTGAGCTCAGGGCCAACCTGAACTACAAAGCAAGACCCTGTCTCAAAAAAAAAAAAAAAAAATACACACACACACACACACACATCACTAGGTGTACTGTATGTATGTCTTTGTGTGTGTGTGTGTGTGTGTGTGTGTGTGTGTGTGTTACTGGGGATTGAACCAAGCCAGGGCCTCTGCACTAAGCCACACACACCCCTTTTTTACTTTTTGAGAGAGAGTCTTCCTAAATTTCTCAACTGCCCAGGCTGGGCTTGAACTTACCATCCACCTACCTCAGCCTCCCAGGGTGCCAGAACTATAGGCAGGTACCACCATGCGTGACAGTGTGTGTGTGTGTATGTGGGGGGGTATTCTTAAAAATAGGTTTGCAACTAACACAGATGCATGGCAGTGGTGAGCTGTTTACCTAAAGATGCCTTTAAACTAACTACCAAGGTGAGGACCTCTGCCAGGTGGTGCACACAGGCTGGGTCTCCACAGGACTCCCTGCCGCACACGTGCCCCTGTGCATGCTCACTGGTTGGAGAAGAAGCTCTTCTAACTATGATCCAATCAGGAAGTTGCACAGAAATCTCCCTTTTTTTTCCACCAGGACTAAACTACCTCAGCTGACCTTTTTCCTTCCGTTTCTAAACTTCCGTGTACAATTTAGATGCTGCATTTCCAACCTCTGCTCCTCTCTACTTAGTTAAGAGGGACAGAATTTTCAAATGAGAAGATCTTCAAAAGCAAGAAACATGCATTCTGAACAACCACCATTATCCTGAAAACACCACCAGTAAGTGAACCCTGGGACTACTTCAGCCTCCTCCTATTTCTACTCATGACTTGAGAGTCAAGTAGAAAGCTTCCCAGACACCTCTTCTTCCAGCTGCTGACCAGACGTGAGAGGAGCTGCCAAAACATACAGAAATGTATACAAACCGTATGGAGCTACCTCCAAACTTTTTTACAAGAAGAAAACTCTGCCTCAGGAAGAAACCGCACTGCAAGGATGTCAGTGCTGGGTGAGCATCAGCTCCACACCAGATTGTCCTTTAGTTGACAGCCACATTCAGTTTATACAGTTTACCTCATTTTTAACAGTGACAAAAATGTCTCGAGTGGATTGTGAGCTCTGCTGATTGCGTATTAAAGACTCTATAAAGCAAGAACCAAATGCTACTAGGTGAACCCATGCAGATGACAAGTTGTAAAAACTCCCAAAACAAAAATATCTACAGCTCACTACAGATGACACAATGAAGACCGGAGGGAAAAGCCAGAGTGATGCTACACCATTCAGCTCTAAGAAGCACGCTCTTTATAGTGCAGTCCATGTATGGTCACTGCTAAATGTCAAATCAGCATCTCAGAGTTACATTTAGAACTGGCGGAGTCCACAGATCTCAGCAGTTGCAATGTGACAAAAGCCCATCTATGCTTCTCCGTCCCTGTGTGAGCCCCAGAATTTGAAAACTTACACCAATTTTTAAAACCTATCAATCAACCTGACAGCAACAAAGTCAGGCTCTAGAATAAAATCTGCCTAGCGGCCAGTGGGCAGTGCCCGCCCTGGACATGAGCCTGACGGTGGACCCTGGGTCTCAGCTGCAGTGCTCCCCTCTGTGCAGCTGGCACTGCCCCCACGTCTGACTCCTCGTCTTCATGGTGGGACTGGGTCATAAGGACCTGGCATGCCACCAACATCAGGGCCTACAATGGAACCCTTTATGTACTGTGGCTTAGAGTAAGTTTTGTCTTTGAGACAATTTACCTGTAAGTGTATGGAAGTCAAAATTATAATGCTGAGACCTAAACATCTCATAAAGCAACAAGAACTTTCAAAACTGAAGTTTAAAAAAGCAGGTGTTTTTGTTTGTTCTAATGATAAATGGTGTGTACGCCTGTAATCCCAGCTACACTGGAGTCTGAGGCTCAGGAATCACAGGACGGGTAGGGCAACCTAGCAACACCCCATCTCAGACTAGAAGAGGCTGGGGTTGAGCTCCGGGGCAGTGTGCTTGTCTATTCTGTGCAAGGATCTGGCTAGAACCCAACACGCACTGAATATATATACAAATCAAAACTACAGGCTGCATCCAGGGGTGGTGGATCACACCTATGGTCCCATGACCTCAGAAGGCTGAGGCAGAAGATGACCAGTCTGAGGCCAGCCCTGGCAGCTCAGGGGGACCTTGTGTCAAGATACAGAGGGCTGAGCTCCGTGGCACAGCACTTGCCTATCAAGTTTGGGTTCTCCTATGCAGCAGGGGGAGCCTCAGGCCGCACAGCCAATGCTCTGCATACTTGCTTTAATGCGGATGGCCACCAGTCAGGCAGTTCTCCCTTAACTTTCTTAGAAAGATGTTTTATTCTTCACCATACGTTTCACCAAAGGCTATTTGTATGGTGGGCGAAAGGAGGGAAAATATTATTTAATACTTCACAAATACGGTATTTGCATGTGTTGTCAACATTTGCCTATGAAGCTGAGAAAGCCATTATCATCTCACTGAAGCCAGGCTCCAGAAGCTCACTAGACACCCAGCACAGCGCCATGTCTTTGAATCTCAGGTGCTAGAGTGCATCAATGCGCTTGATGGCAACACAGAAGCCTGCGCCCTGCACTGCACTCACAAGAACCTCTCACGGGCACACACCTGGCACAAACCTGTGGAGAGACTCCCACGGCTACCAGCTCCTGCAGATTACCTTGGCTAAAAAAAAAAAAAAACTAGATCTTTAGCTCCTGAAATGATCTGTAGACTCCCAAAGCTGCGATTTCCAGCCACTTTTGAGTTGCATGCTGTAGCAAGACAGGCAGCACCTCTCAATAGATATTGCTGCAGAGAAAGATCTTATTTCAGCAGAACTCTTTCTACCTGAGAAGCAACCCCACATTCCTGCCCCACAGCTCGCACAGCCAGCCAGCGGCCACGGAGCAGTGCTGTCAATGCTCGCCGGATCCCGGAGGAAGACGTGCTTTCCTGGAGAGGAGGGCAACCCGAGAAAACACTTTAAAAAAAAAAAAAAAAAA
>PVIC010058156.1:0-10456 GCA_004025085.1 Thryonomys swinderianus | reverse complement strand
GACTTCAAGTATAATTTGCATGACTTATTCGGCTCTAGTCTTGTGGTCTGTGTCTGCTCAACGGATAAAAATGCTATTTCTCTTACCTCCCTCCCCACTGCTTTCAGGTGAGTCCTCAGGGCCTGCTAGAGCCCCAGCGGGCACTCAGAAGCCCCAGCGGGGTGTGAACTCATCCAGGAAGTGTGTTAGAGGCCTGCCAGCAAGATGAGCGGCCATGTGCTCACGTTGCACTGAGGCGGCCCCCACAGAGATCTCTCAGGGGCACAGTTTTCCCCCCAGAGAGGGGAGAATCATGCAGGCCCCGGCAGACTGCCCTCCCACGGGTGCCGCAGCTGGCTTTGACTGCAGAAGAACTCAGGATCCTCTCAGTGTTTGCCGTGTGGAGTCTGCCCACAGAGAGCTTCTCGCCCTTCCAAAAAGAGACTGGCTGATTCCTGGGAGCCCAGTTTCCCTCTTTAGAACTGACTTTCCTGAGTCCTGTTATCAAAAATATACCTCTCATCAAGGAGGAAGGTCACAAGATGAGAAGATATTACACAGAGGGTGAGAAAAGGGAGGAGGGCGCTCCGGCCCTGCCACTACCAGTCTGGGCAGAGGGGGAAGACTTTCAGCTTCTCCCGGGCATCTGCCAATCTGAGATGGGACTCAAAGTCCGAGTCACGTATGTGGAAATGTCTAGTAGGTAAGAAGCACTATGGAAACTCATTTCCTGTTATCTATAGGTACAGGCCCAAATTCTCCTTCCTAGCATCACAGGCATCTCATATATGTGTCTCCCTCCTGCCCAGTGCTCTTTCACTCTCCTATGTGCGTGCTGTGTTCAGTTCCACCCTATCAGGACACGTTCTCTCCACCCTCTTCACCAGTCCAACACTCAGTCTCACCTTCAAGACCGCATCAAGGTCATCCTCATATATAAACTCTATCCAGAGCCCCCAGCCCACACTAGCTTCTCCTTCCTCTGAAAGGCACCTTCCGTCCATCAGGTGTGACTATTTTATCTTCTCCACTGTTTGCCTTGTGAGGACAGTGACACTGTGGGCTTCTAGCACTCCCAGGAAGTAAATAGAGCACAAGTTTATTTCTCAGAGTAAAACTTAGCTGTGGTGCTGACCAAACGCTTAAGTGTCACAGGCCGCAGTCGTTTTCCCCGATGGATAGTGTCTCCTCATGGCACTCGTTTACTCATGTATTTATTATTTAAATTTGTTCCAAAGCACTACACCAACAGAAAGAGATGAAGGAGACAGAGGGGGTTCCCTCTTGTGTGGTCTACACCTTGTGAGAAATGGGCAAGTCCCCAGAGGTCCCCAGAGGGTTGGTGTCAAGGATTCAGCAGGAGGACGGTGCTCTACACAACTGGGAAAAATAACAGGGATTCTGTGGGCAGCAGGAGAGGAGCCAAAAGAGAAGGCGTAAGAGGATGACAAACAGAAAACGGAGCAAATCTTGGTGGAGCTTTTCCTGTGAAACGCCCTCCCTGAGTCCGTCTCCTTCAGAATGTCTGGGCCCCATCATCCCTCACTGCTCCACAGGTAGGACTGGGAATGGCTCCTCACACCCTTCCCTCCTCTTCAGAACCCGCCATGAGGATGTCAGCTGTTATCACTTGATGCCCCGTGGAGAGACCCCTGGAAGAAAGAGGCTTAGTTCACCATTAAGGTGCCGTGAGAATACAAAATGGTGGCAGTGGGTTCTGGGGCTGTCAGGTGAGGTCAGGGGACTTTCCACATGAAAGGGCGTCACCACTGATCCTGAAAAATAAGTAAGAGAAAGGCAAGGCAAGAGATGAATGAATGAGATTTTAGTGTGTTTACTTTCTCTTGAAAGTAGCTGTCAGAGGAAAAGCAAGGGAGTGAATTTAGGGCATAAATATCAATGGAACAGTTGAAAGCTGCGTTCACTCCAGGCTCCTCCAAGGCAAATTGAATAGCCCAAGGGCAGTAGTGGGGTGTTTAGTGAAAAATATGTTATTCTCAGGACAATTATTAGGGCCTGGAAGCTGCTGAAAGTCTTCTAAAGGATGACAAATGTGTTTCTAATCAGGCAAACTGTCTGGGATTTAGCAAATTTCTGAGATGGTAGAGAGCCAACCTCCAGAGCAGTTGGCATGGCCAAGATCAGCCTCAGAGAAGATTTTCTACCGCAGCAAAAGTCATCACAAGTCAAGAATAATCTTCTCAAATCCATCAAGTAACAAAAACTTCTTTGATACCATTCTCCCAAATATATAACTTTCCAGATATACCAGGAGTGCCTTAAGCCTCCCATCAATGGTTTTGACAATCCTTCTAGGGACAATTCTATTACCCCTATAGTTTATGCTCAGAAGTGATAAGACAATTATTCTCCTCTCCTGCTGAGAGTTTCCAATAGCTGATCACACTGGCTGCTTCACTTGGCTATATTTGCCTTTAGCATTGAGGGATGCCAGACACTGTTAGAAGGACGCAGAATAATTTCAGAGATTGAGATGGCCTGCCACTTCTCACATAGACAACACTTGTTTTCAGTCTCTTACCACTGTGACTCAAGACAAACCACTTAGTGACAGGCTCCCTTGCTGGATAAGTACACCTAGACTCATGCACAGGTCCTTGTGAACACACATGCACACACGCAAGTGTGAGGACACACAGAGATGCATGCTCATATTGCAAAGTAAACAAGAGCCCAGTCAAGGAGTCCCATTGATCCTACCTCGTTTTGTGATATTTGGTCAGTTCTGCTTGATTTCTGTTGGGAATATCAGCTCTAAAATTATACACCAAAGTTTTTCAGCTTAACTCATTTTCTCCTCCACCCTCTAAATAACTATTCAAGAGGAAATTACATTATACATTAAATAAAATAATTTCTTTCCAAGACGATGTCAGACTTGAGGCATTTTTAAGCTTATACTATATAATAAAGTAATTGTGTAATTAGGAATACATTTGTCAAGTAGGTAATTATTATGCTTAGAACATGAAAAAATGGCTTTTTAAAGAGAGAAATAAAAAGATGGCATTAAGAATTTTAATGTATCAAATGAAAGCTTCAAGTTTTATTGGGAAGAAATAAATGGCCTTAACCAGAATTGGTTTTATAGTCTTGTTAAGTCCATTTTAAATAGGGTCAGATAATGAATTCAGGAGAAAGTCTGAACCAGTTGGATTCCTAAAAATACCCCTTTTCAGCATCAACTTGGCCATGAGCCAAGGTGAAGCCAGTATTGTTCTCCCCCACATCTCCTGTGCCCTCTGCCCTCTGCCCTCCAACACAGCCAATGGCAGATGGTTTGCTTCTTCTCAACTCCATCTCTAACCCACTCAAGAACGCTCTTATCCCTTCCCTGAATTATGCCACAGCCTCTTAGTCAGATTCCCACATCCATTCTTTTTGTATGTTTTGCTTTTTATTGAGATGAAATTTCCATAACATAAAATTAACCATTTCTATTTTCTCATTTTTATTTGTACATGTTTGCAGTACATAATGATTGCACACTCATTGTGGAGAGTTGGTACCTGTACAGAATACATCGTAAATCTCTTTCCTGCCTCTTCTCCATTTTAAGTGTAAAATTTGGTGACATTCTGTATATTCACAACCACTCCTTATGTCAAGTTCCAGAACACTCTCCCGTCCCTCAAAGGCAACCCCTACCTGTTAAGCAGGAAGATTTCATTCTTTCCTCCTTCTGACTCCTGGCAACCACCAATTAGTTTTCTCCGTGTAGTGACCTACTCTGGGTATTGTACGTAAATGAAATAAGATAGTACTATGTGACATTTTCGTTTCTGGTTTCTCCCATTCAGCATAACATCTTTAAGGTTTAACTTCATCATAGCATTCCGCAGTATGTATGTCCCCCATGTATTTTTTTTTTGAGACAGGGTCTTGCTTTGTAGTTCAGGCTGGCACTGAGCTCACTATGTAGCCCAGGCAAGCCTCAAACTCAGCAATCCTCCTGTCTCTGCCTCCCAAGTGCTGGGATTACAGGTGTGAGCCACCATGCCCGGCTCATGTATTATTTTTAAATTTCTCTGCTGATTGAAATTTCAGTTCCAAGAGATCTCCCTTTTAATTGAGTTTATTGGTACATCTTAGGTACAACTTATGCTCACATTCATCCTGAAAAATTTCACTATTATGAATAGAGCTTCTCTAAACATCCTTGCACATGTTTTCAAGTCCCGTATTTGTTTTTAATTCTTTTGGTTACACACATTGCAGTGAAATTGCTGACTAATACAGTGTTTCCTTATTTAACTTCTTGGAGGAACTGTCAAACTGTTTTTGACAGACACTGTACCATTTTACATTCTTACCACTGGGGATAAGGGCCCTAGTTTTTCCACGTCTTACTGCACTTGTAATTTTCTGCATTTTGTCTTATATTGTGCATAACTGTGGCCATCTGAGTGCATGGAAAATGAGACATTATGGTTTTAACCTGCATTTCATAATGACTAATGGTAGTGAGCATCATTTGAAGTGCACATTGTCCATTTGTACGTCTTCTTTAGAGCAATATCTTTTTAATGTTTCACCCACTTTCTGTTACTGATTTTCAAAATTTCTTTACAGATACTACCACTGAGACAAATAATTTGTAAATATTTTTTCTCCTTCTGTGAGTTATCTTCTCACTTTCTACTAATGTTCATCAAAATATCTAAGATTTTTATTATGATTTTTATTGTTGTTGTTTTAATAAAGTCCAACTTATTGTTTTTTTTCTTTTATTGCCTATGCTTCTGGTGTTAAATGTAAGAATCTGTTGCCAAAGTAAGGCCATGCTAATTTGCCTATATATTTTATTTTAAGAATCTTGTGATTTTCCGCCTTGCATTTAAGTCAATGGTCTATTTACATTTAGTATTGTATGAGGTAAGATGGGGACAAAGCTATGTATGGCTTGTCTACCAAGCCTGGTCACTGCCTTAAAGTTTTACTGGAGTTTAGCTATGCACATTTGTTTGTGTATTATTTGTGCCTGCCTTAGACCTACAGCAATATGACAGACTAGTCAATACCAGAACACGTGTCCCACAGAGCCTGAATAAACATTTACTCTCTGGGTCTTGACAGAAGGAGTTTGTGATCTCTGCCATAGGAAGGGAATCATGGGAACAAACATGCGATTGTATTAGAAAAACTTTTAAGCTTTTGTTAATTCTCATATTTAAGTTATACAGATTCCCCACTTGTATCATCTTAGTGACAAGTTTTGTTAAGTCACTACAAGCACCTTCCAAAAATATTTGTGATAAGGCAGGAACATAGGTAATATGGCATTAGAATTTATTATTTTAATTGGAACAAAGACACACTTTTCAAAATCAACTTGAAGATGTGCCATATATAAAAGTGCATTTCACAAATCAAGTTCATGCTTTGATTCAGGACAGGATTTTTTTATTCTGAAGGTAAATCAAGATAGCAAAAAATCTCTAAAGTAACAGTTATGCTATCATCTAAGCCTAAAGAGGAGAAAATTCTCTCACAAGACCCAAGACCTTCTAAGCACATGAGACACCATGGTAGATGAGCCAGTTCATAAAGTGAATATTATTGAGATAAAAAAGAAAAACTCAACACCCAGAGAATAATCAAAGCTAAACATTCTTTAATATGTCAATACATGGACTTCATTACTATGTTGAAAATTGGGTAAGATTAGCAAGATGACTATGAACAACTCGTTTAATTTCTATGAGCCTCAGTTGTCTCATCTATAACATAATAATATCTATTTCCTTTATTGTGAAAGTCAAATGAAGATAATACCTTTCTGGGACTCAAAAGCAAGTACTGTGTAATTGGAAGTGATTAAAGGGGGTAGGCACAGTGGTTATGTGTCTTATACAACATCGGACTTTAACCAGGGTCTTTAACTCAATTAACCTGTGCCCCAGTTTTCACGTCTGTAAAGTCAGATAATGCGATCACTTACAAGGTGATTAAGGACAGTCAACCTGGTAACACGTGTGGAGCACCAGAATGACCACTTGACAAATCAGTTGCTGTCATCACCACCACTGTCATAGCTTTCCCCCTGCTTGACATAACACTTGGCTCTCGCAGGGTAATGGAGGACAAGTTTAACCTTGCTCAGAGGATTCAGTCCATGGGAAGCTGGCCGCAGGGCAGAATCGGAGCAGTTGAAAGGTACTGTGCAGGAAAGCAGCTCTCTGCCCAGCACCTGGGAAGCAGAGAGTGAAGGAAGGAGTGAGCAACGAAGACTTTCCCCCCAAAGGTGCGCCCCAAGTGACACACCTCTTCCAACCAGGCTCAACCTCCTAAAAGCATATTTAGAAGTGAACTTATGAATGGCTCCGCCCACTGATGCTCATGGGCCCCTCCTTATTCAGCCACTCTCCAAAGCCCTACCTTTCAACCTGGGGAACTCTGAGGGGACATTTTAGCCCATTACAATTATTGAATCAAGAGCAAATTTTCCTTACCAATGAATGTCAGCCAAATAGTAATCTCTTGGCTGCAGCAAGATTTTTGATAGAAATTTTAACAAGACGTAAAGTAGAAATTAAAGCTATTACTGAGAGAAAAGATTATGCCTTGAACATAAAATACACAGTGCCCTTATATACGATTTCCAGTGCTGCTATTGACTCCCTGGCTTCTGCATCTGGACACTGCCCTATGGGTTGGACCCTCTTTCCTTCGGCTGTGCTGTTTTGCAACTGATCAGTCATACAAGTTTCTCAGAATCAAAAGGCTATATCACACAGCATCTCATCAATTCACTGAAATATCCATTTTTTACTATTTTAATATATACCTTAAGTTCCCCTCTAAGGGATATTTGATTGTAAAATTGCTGCCTATCTACATGAAACATAGCAAATGATTTTGTGAAAATAAACATGTCAGTTGACAGAGAGTAATGATCACACTGCCAAAGACATCCTGCCTCCTCAGCCACCTCTGTCTATTCGTGTCAATGGCACAGGCTGCCATCAAGATGGTGACATTTACATCTCCTCTCATTGCACCATGGCAGCCAGTTTTATAGGAAAACAGCCGTGGACTCCACTTTCTACAAGGTGCAAAATCTATGGCACTGCTTGTGTGACAGGTCACGTTCCCAGGAAAGAGAAGGGCTTCAGTGCCTGCAAAACCAGATCCTGGGCCCCATCAAGTCTGGGATACCATTCAGATGTCTAAAGTCTCAAACAATTTGTTCATAACCTCAATACCAAAGCAACTTCCTATCACACAATCCAAGCTTATCTGCCTTTATGAAATTTTCTGTTGTTTGCTTTCTCGTGCACAGTAAATAGCACTTCATGACTGCTTCAAGATCTGCAAGCATCTGCTTTGAAAATTCCATTTCACATATAATTTATAGGCAGCAGATAGTGGTCAGGATTCTCTCCTACATAGATGGGCCAGGACTGACTGGTTAGTTTTCACTCATGTTTCCAGGTGTTCATATTAATGAAAATTATTCTCCAGATGTGGAAGTCTATTTTATGCTAGTCCCAGAAGCTTTGAGGCAGCAAGCAAGAGAAAAATACACTGGCTGTGTAGATCTCTTGAAAATTGTATTATGGGAAAAGATGTATTGCCAAGAATGATGGAATAAGTGCGTTCAAATCAAAGCTGAGTATTTTAAGCATTTTGAAGGGGAACTAATGACAATATTTCTTTTACTGTAGGTTTTTCTTTAAAATCACCATATTTCGTGATCACATTTTGTTGATCAATCATTTACAGCAATTTCTGTCAAATAAAAATGTGAGAGTGTGTCCTCATCTGATTCAATTCATCCAGCAGATCTGGTGCTGTGCAACTTCTGGGCCCTCGCCAAAGGCAAAATGACCACAAAAGATACATGATTTGGATTGATTCAGGACATGAAACCAGCCAGGACGGAGCAACTAGGGACACTCAGAAAATGGCAAGAACAGTGAAATATGTGTGTTCGAAGAGAGGGAGAGTCGCGCCCAAGTGTCTCTCAGAGCAATCATGTTTTTAAAGTAAGCATCACCCTGTTTTTCGAGCACACCTCGTGCGCTCCAGGCCTCAGTGTGCGCATCCTGGAGAACTGAAGCTGCGCGTCTGAAGCGTTCCTCTCCCTGCAGGTATGAATCTATGAGAATTAGATTGTCGTCAAATGACCGCGGAACGCGCGGCCTCAGCGTCAGCCTTTCTAGGTCTGAATCCCACCTGCACCACGAACCAGTTCAGGTTCTCAGTAGTTATGGGAGAATTTCCTCCTCAGATACATCAGATGTGGCCTGGACACGTAGGGAAACTTCAAAACAAGCTGGGAGTGAGATGAGCCAAGGGCGCAGGGTTACAGACAGAGAGGCCCAAGTGGTAACATAAGGAGACGCGACCTGGGACTCATTACAGGGGTAGAACTGTTGCTGTAAATGAGGCTGCGAAGGTTCCAGGTGTGTGGACTGCAAGGTGCATAGACATAGTCACCGTTCTTTTTCTTCCTTTAAAAGCTAATTATTAATAAAGAGTGACAGTTTGATGGGTACAACAGGTCCTTTGGGGGTGGTGAAAGTATTTTGGAACTTGATGGAGATGGTGGGGCACAGCACTAAATGTCACTGAATTGTGCCCCATATCATTGTTCATTTTATGCTAGGTAAATGGCATCTCACTGAAAATAAATTTAACACTAATTATTGTCTTATAAAGTAATAAATATGCAAATTATCCAGAATTCTAAAGATATTTCAAAAGTAATTTCCATCCTGTTGCTGACCCCTGGTCACAGCCTCCTTCCCACAGACACTGACCTAAGTTATAACCCTCAGGTACAGTTTACCTATGTGTGAGCAAGTGCAATTTATTTTCTCACCCAACTGATAGCACTCCTTCCATGCTGTCTCCATCTTGCTTCTCTTACTTAGAGGTCACTCCTTGTATGTACACAGACACGCTCCAGTCTTCCCAATAATTTCATAATATGATTGTGAAATTCTAATTCCCAAATATTTGAAATACAGTGCTACCTTGGGTCGAATTGTGGGATGAAATCTATGACCACAGTCATAGAAACAATCAAGTTCACAAACAGAGGCACCACTGTATTTCTAATCTTTTGTTTCTACAAAGATATTCCAATAAAAATTCTATCACATATCTAGGTTTTAACATCCATAAGTATGTTACTGGGTTGACTATGTCTTTCTATTTCCTCTTCCAGTTTAGCTACTACTGGGCTGAAGTTCTTTACTACAAGCAATAGCAAAATTGTTATTTTGTCTATTCCATCTCCTCTGCTTTCCCTCCATATTCACCACTTGCTGTTATTGGTCATACAATTTTTGTAAGGATTACCTTTAAACACTTACATATCCATATGGCTCTGCTATTCAGTTAATCAGCTTTAAAAGCCTTTTATTTCCTAGAGCTCTTTATAGAAAAATGGAATACTATTAGAAAGTATGACGGTCTTTGTAGAATGGGAAATTTTCAAGGGAAATTTGGTGTGGGGATGCAATGAGGGGAAGGAATAAATATGATTCTGAAAGAAAATAAAAGAGCATGTATATAGGGGGTGGGGAGGTGTGGGTGGGTAGGGATATGGGTAAAAATGAGAACTGACTGTGTCATATATTGGCACAAATTCCCCAATGCTACGTGTGATTGTGAGATGTATATAAATTGTACCAATAAAGAATTCAATTTTTTAAAAAAGCTTTTTATTTCCAAGTATCAACTTTCTACACTACCTATTTTTTTCTTCTCCTCCTAAATTTACCATTTCTACTTTTTCAGGATTATAGGCTAATTATATGCTAGTCTAAAACTATAATCCCACATTTATTTTGGTTATACCACTCTAAATCGAGCAAGTTTGATGTCTTGCCCCATTCATCCCTTCACCAATTGAAGTTCACTCCACAGAAACTCTTAGAAAGGTGGCATACGCTATAGTCCTGAAACTCGTGAGGCAGGAGGATCACTGCAAGTGCCAGGTTCAGGTTACACAATGGCTTCAAGGCCAGCCTGAACTATGTAGGTAGACCCTGTCTCAAAAAGAAAAAAATACATAGACAGGTGCATCCTGGACTCACTGGGATTATAGCTCTGGAGTTTTTACAGGCTCAGTGAGGCACATTGCTTTTATAACTGGGTGACACAGGGACCAGAAATGGTAGTATTACTCTGCTTTCTCTTTCCCTGAGGATTTTACCATTGCTTTATCTTCTAGCATGGGTTCAAGTTGTAATCAGTATGGCACAGAGTGATTTTCTGTCTTATATAAAAGATTTTATTGTTTTGTCTAATTGCACAGAAATATGGTTTATCTTTGAATTCATTCCATGGTCTCCGCATCCCCATTTGACTTACCCTTTTTTCTTGTACAAACCCTGTCTTCCCTGGTAATTGCTGAGCAGCTGCCATGCCAATTACCTTGCATTTCTGAGGTGTTTTCCAAGGTAAATCATGGAGTCTGTATTCTTTCTTGTCTAGGATCTTT
>PVIC010058155.1:0-10456 GCA_004025085.1 Thryonomys swinderianus | reverse complement strand
GGGATTGCAGACTTGTGCAACCATTGTGGAGATCTGTGTGGAGATTTCTCAGAAAACTAGGACTACGGGTCCCATTTGACCCTGCTATACCCCTGCTAGGAATATACCCAAAAGAATTTAAAAACTCACATTGGAAAGACAGATGTACACCCTTGTTCATAGCAGCTCAGTTCGTGATAGCTCAATCTTGGAAACAATCTAAACGTCCATCAACTGGAGAGTGGATAAAGAAGATGTGGTTTTTTTACAAAATGGAGTATTACTCTGCCATAAAGAATGACAAGATCGATCCATTTAGGTGCAAATGGAGACATCTGGAGGATATACTAATAAGTGAAATCAATAGATCACAGATAATTTCCGGATCTTCTCTTTGGCATGAACACCTGTAGATGCAAATGAGTTCTAGAAAGTAGGACAGTTTTTATAGAGTGGAATATTTCTATAGGAAACTTGGTGTGGGAATATGATGAGGGGAAGGAATAAATATGATACAGAAAGAAAATAAAAGAGCATGTATAAGGGGGGAGGAGGGGGGAGTGGGTAGGGATATGGGTCAAAATGAGAATTAACTTGTGGCATATACTGGTACAAATTTCCCAATGTTATATGTGATTTTGAGATGTATATAAATTGTACCAATATAGAATTCAATTAAAGAAAAGAACAGGACTTAACTGAACCATTTCCATTTACTTTGGCTTTGCCACATAAATCTGTGCCAGGATTGAATTTAATGGCATCACCAGGGCAATGTGAAATTGTATCAGTCAGAAAACTAAACTATAGGAGATAAGCAATCCTACCCATATCAGAATATATATGGGTAGTAGTAGCTACAACCCCACCAGACACAAGTTCCAAAACCAACACCTTTCTGTCCTGTTGAAAACAGCACTGTTTTCTCAGTTGTTTTGTGCTACTGCTCTGCATATTGATGTTTAAATACGGGCTGTTTCTTAACTCAGATAATGCCTGTAGGATAGATACATGAGAGTATGAATCTGTGAAGAAAATTAATCTCATGCATAAATAATGCTGTGGAATTAAAGATATCTTCAGTTTCCTCACAATCCCGCACGTACTTTTTAAGCAGAATTTGTCTGGCACCAACACAGACTGAGAAGGCTTCTGCTTTGGTGCCAAGTTGGATGACCACTGTAGACTTAGTCCCAGCAGTTGGCTGTAACCAAGATCTATACTGAGAGCAGCGCAGCCCACACTGGGCTCCTCCTCATCTGTCCAGCTAGCACAAACGCTGTGGCATTTATAGCTGTGTATTTCAAACCTCCAAGGGTGGGAAAGCTGAGTCCCAGCACCAACATAAACACAGCCCATCGATCAGCCATAAAAAGGCCTGGGATGCAGTCCTGCCTAAATTTATAGTCTGTTTACAGAGCATCGAAGATGCATGGATGAGTAAAATATTTTGGCCAAGTAGCAAACTAAGATGCAGGCATGACTGAAAGTCCTGTAGCTGATGCTCTGATTAGACAGACTTCCTGGACTGTGTTCAGGAGATACCATGGCTTCTGAGCCATGATGACATGGTGACCCAGCCACAGGTAGGTCACAAAGCTAAAAGAAGGCACCAAGTGGGAACTTCTCCCCCTGCACTCACTCCAGCTGCTCCTGCTTAAGTCCAGTTTTGCTCAAAGCCGTGTAAAACATGGCTGAGATCTAGAAAACCTAGGTCTAGAAGATGGTAGCACCAGCTCACAAGCTGTCCTCCCTTATTGGGAGACAAGTTTATCTTGGACACCACTGCTTCAGGGCAGCACACAGCTTGACTTAGTTTTTCCTCAGCATCCAGCCAATTAAGAGAGGAGAGTGTCATGCTGGCTCATCTTTCGGAAGACTCAGTCAGTGTTCCCCAGGCACGGCACAGAGCAGAAGGGCCTAGGCAGAGGAACACTGCTCACATCATAGCAGCCAGGAACCAGTGAGGGAAGGAAAAACCCAGGAGAGGAGATATACCTGTTCAGGCCACACACCCCAGTGACCTGCATGGTCCCCCCAGGTCCCACTTCCCAATACCAAGCCAGATGGAACACCACCTCCATAAACACTCACTTTCCCAAGCTCTGTCTTTCAACTCACAGCATCCAGATATAAATCACAACATTGCACCCTTAGTCTTCAAAAGATTCATAGGCATCCCTTTATAAAAACACATTTAGTCTATCTCTAAGAGTTATCAAAGCCCTAGCAGTTCCAACATTGCTGAAAAACTCAACCCCATCTGAATCTGCCTTTTCATGGGCAACTTGCCTTCTGAGCTCTGACCAGAATCTCCCACCCAACCAGCATCTCCACACCTTTCCAAATTCTTCCCGTTCCCAAAATTTCTGAACCACATGCACAGATAGTGTCACAATAACAACCCTGTTTCTCTGGTATCAGGATCTGTATCAGTTAGTGTTCATTAGAGGAATAGATTTAATAAAAATGTATGTATGATTATATAAAGGTTTTACTAGGTAGACTTCCAATGGCCACTGGAGAAATCAGGAATAGATGAATAGGATCTGCATGCTGGAGGGTTGGATGGAAAGTTGGATGACCAAGTCAAAAGTCAAAGCTTGGAGTTCCCTGAAGAGTCTGGTATGAGTCCATGATTGAAAGTGGAAGGGTCTACATTGGAAGCATAAAGAACCAGAAACAAATGTCTAAAAGCAATGGTGAAGACAAGAGCTCCTCCAGAGAACCAAAATGGAAGCACTTCCATTCTCTTTCCCTTTTTGTTTTGCTGAGCTCAAACCCTATTGGTGAGTGCACTCATATCTGAGGCAGATCTTCCTCTCTCAGGCTGTGACCCATGTCTCAGTCATCCACAGATACACCCAAATGTACTAACCAGCTACATGGTTCCAGTTCCTATTCAAGTCAGGTTTAGAACTCATAGTTGCCAAGCACATGCCTGGCTGGAGAAAGCCTGTTCAGGATGTAGTCCTATGGATACTGGGGTATTGGAGCAGTGCAAATACAGAGAACAGGGGGCACCTTGAATTGTGTACCAATGTACAAGGTCCTGGAAGCCTGTGCACAGCCCAGCTCCTCCTTTCCTGTGTGTTCATGGGGTAGTTGTGCTCTGTGCTCACTAGGGAAGAGACCCAGCTTCCCCACATTAAGTTATGTTCTGCTGAATGTGCATGCTCTACACTGTCATCCACTGGGGATAACCCTTGTCCACAGTCAGGAGACAGACTGAGCCACAGTGGCCACAGAGTTGGATGGGGGGGGTCACAACCACCATTCCTGGGGCACTGTCAGGCTAAGATGGATACACCCATGCAGACAGCTGGCCAGGCAGTGGAGCTGAACCAAACAGCATCCAGGGTATGATCCCTGTCCAAAGGACAGGCATGGAGTGGGCTGGGCTCTCAGAATTCACCAATGGACAAGCTTCACAATCAAACCAGGGACCAGCATATCTCAGCCTGTGTTTGGAGACACCTGGGAGTCCACCTTGAGTGTGATCAAAACCTACTGCAAAGATGTACTATAAAAATAAATATTTATACCTGGGCGTGGTCTCACACCTATAATCCCAGCACTTGGGAGGCAGAGACAGGAGGATTGCTGAGTTCCAGGCTTGCCTGGGCTACATAGTTAGTTCAGGGCCAGCCTGAACTACAAAGCGAGAACCTGTCTCAAAATAAACAAACAAACAAACAAACAAATAAATAAATATTTATAAAAGGGTCACTTGAGACCTGGGTGAACATGCTCAGACCCTGTGGGAAGTGACCCTTCTTGATCATTCCTGGACCAAGGCCACAAGGGTGTTCCTGCTGGGCCCTCAGCACACCTGAGAAAACCTCCAGAAATGGGAATTGAATTGGCAACCAAGCTGTGTGGCAAAGCATTCTCATCAATGTTCACATCATCCCTCATTTTTGAGAACTACTTCATTTTGCAAAGAATTGCTATGTATGGTTTCCCCCTTGTTTTTCCCAAGCACATGTGAGATAAGCAGAGGGCATTTTCCTGTTTTAAAAAAATTCTCTGATCCTCAGAGAGGCTAAAGGACTTGAATGAGATTAGAGACATTGTTAGAGCATCTGACAGAGCACATTCACACACTGATCTCTAATACAAGGTCAAACTCCCACAAACACACCTATAATGCACCCATTAAGGTGTCATTAAAATATTCATCCATCTATTGACCATTATATCTATTTACCTATACAGTTTCCCATCTGACCACCATTCACCCATCTGGTCATCCATCCATCCCTCCCTGCATCCAGCCACCCATTATCCATACTCCTGTGTTTATTCAATGAAATGCTGCATGACTTGATTCCCTAATTACCCCTCTAGTTGTGATTTATCCATCTCCCCAAATGCAAGAAGAGATGCACATGCATCCTATCCTGTAACTCTTTTGTCTTCTGAACTACCTTTGTCCTCTACCCATCATCTATCATCTACCTGTTTCTACATCTGTCTCTAGGTATAGCTGTATTGCTGCTTCTCTCTTGTCTACATTTTGGTAACCTTCAAATTGAGTGGGACTTTCTTCTTAGGTGTTTTCAGGTGCCTCTAGAGGGGAGTTGTGGCCTCTCTGTGTGCTTCTGCCATCTGGCAGCCTTCATGGCATCTCCAACACTCTCTACTGTGAGCCTTTTCCTTACATTTCTGAGACACCATAGAGACTCTGTCTTCTATATTCATTTATTTCCTGTCTCTGAGCAGTGTCTTGTTCACAGCAGAAATCCACAAGTTTAATTAAATAAGGAATCACTTTATTAGTAATAATGAAGCTCTTAAATAATCTATCATCTGGAATACGCTAAACACTTGGTGATAATGGTTCAAACCACAGACTCAGAGCCAGAGAACCCAACACTGGCCCCACACTGTCTCTGTGAACTTTAAGACACAGAACTACTTGAAACTTTGTGTCCTGAGATGCAAAGTGGGCTGTATTATTCCCCTTCTCAGGTGGTGGAGACTTGAAATAGTGTTGTGAAGTTCTGGTGAACACTGAAAAAAATTGTCATTATGATGCTTAGCCTTAAGGATTTTTCTCATTATTTGTTTAGGTTAAACTTTTCTTCTTTCTTTTTCCTTTCTGTCATTTGTTTATTTAATTTGGAAATCAATACTCTACATTGCAATCTGCATAGGACTAAGCCCCCTTGGTTAGTAGAAGGAAGAGAAGATGAGGTCAATGATCACTTGGGGCTGCCTGTCCAAGGAGGAGGATGGGGCAGCACACAGAGCGCCCTGGACGCCAAGGCCACATGAAACATAGGAAACCTACAGCAGGGTCCTAGACCAGAAGGGAGGATTCAAGGGAGTCTTCCTAAAAGAGCAAGTGGTCAGGGCTCAGAAGGATTGGGAAGGATTCACAAGAGCAGGAGGCTGGTCCAGGAGAATGGTGGGCTGAAGAGCAGACCTGCAGACACATGTCGTGGTGCTATCACTCGGGAAAGCAGCTCCATGGAGTCAGGGAAGAGTTGTGCTGGTGGGACCCCTGTTAGAAGTGAAAGTGAAGCTTTGGCAGTGTGAGGATACCTTTGGATTTTAAGCCAGAATCTCCTGTAACTGGTGGAAACTCCCAAGGGTTTGGCAGGGGCATTGCCAAGAAGACAGAGGAAAAATCACTGCCGGCCATGGCTGTATAAATGAACAGATGGTGCTGTGGTGCTAATCAAGATAAAGTCAACAACACAGGGACCAGTGACAGGAAGATGGAGGAAGAAACATAAATAAATGCAGTGTTTCCTGGCAATGATCAGAGCCATAAAGCTGGAAACTGTGACACCAGGTAGCGTGGCACAGTTGCAGGGAACATCTCTGGGTGGCTAAGGAGAAGTCTCTGGAAAGTCCCAGAGCTGAGCCCACAGACATGAAACTCACACGGGACAGGTGTAGTCAGGCCACAATGGTGGTCACAGTGGGGACAAATCAGGGGTCATGGATATGTGTGGCATGGGAAATGGAAGCACAGTGGGCAGCAGAGGGTCCAAGGAGGACCAGGAGGGGCAATAAGACCACAACAGAGGACTGTAGCTGCATCTGGAGGCCCTTCAATATGGATCTCAACCTCCCTCCAGTTTTACAGAGAGAAAGGGAGCTAGGAAAGCAGGTGATATCTCCAGGCCTTCCTGCAGGGACCAGCAGAGCAAAGTGGATATGATCATAGGTTGCAGATTCCACTCTCTTTCCTCTTCACTCTGCACAGTATAGGCAGGCAAGGGTTGGCAGAGACAAGGAAGAGATGGCCAGGTCCCTGCACATCCCCAGAGTGCAGACATAAGGAACTGATATCACAGCTTCTAAAACACAGCCCCTAGTAGTCTGCTTGCCAATAGCCAGAGACATTTGCTGTCTGCTGAGCTTCGTGCTGAGCAGGAAACCACAAGAGCCTGACCTGTGTTTAAGTCCAAGTAACTTGAAGTATTTCTATGAAGACAAAAGCCAAGTGTCACAGGCAAAAGAATATTTTATATAACTTAAATTTTTAAAATTGAAAATGAGCTTCCAAACAACTTCTAGAAGAGAAGGGTCTTTTGGAGAAACTTCCTCCTGGAAGCTGCGGGTACACACTGGAGGCCAGGAGCTCTCAGAGGAGGGTGTGAAATAAAAGATTCATTTAAAAATGTACAGCAGCTGGTGTGAAATATTTTGACCAAATAGAAGATATTCTAAATCACTTTTCATAATGAGTCATTTTGATCACAAAACTGTAAAAGTGTACAAATTCTGGAACCCATGAATTATTTAAACTTAGAGCTGAGAGCTAGCTTTTTGCATCTACTTCACAATGTCCTCTGGAGTTGTGTCAATCCCAGTGTCTTGTGAAGGTTTTAAGAGCCATTCTAACCTCATGTCTGACTATACTTCTGTCAGTCCAACCATGTGGCAGAAAGGCCCCAAATGAGGAGAGTCCCAGGAGCCCAGCCCTGCCTTGTCTCCTCCCAGCACAAATCCAGTTTATATCCTCCTCATAATCACAAAGCACAAGGAAGATGTTACCAGCAATAATGACACTGTATAAGATGAAACTGTACTTTCAGCAAATGCATCAAGTCAAAAGCCTCATCTTCACACCACAGTCACATGACCCACCAGTAATGTTATAACCTGCCCCAGAGCCCAGCTCAGTAACACTGTGTGTGGATGAGATCCTCACTCTGGAGCCTTCACAGACCCAACCTGAAAAGCAGGGTCAGCATTCTTCTTCCATTGTTTAACAGGTTAACATTTGACACGGTACCTGGGACCTGTTTCAGGTACTGCAGCTACATATAAACATTTAGTCCAGTTTCTAACCAAGAGTAGCTTGAAAATCTATGGAGGTTAAAATACATGAAAAGTTGCATAGTAAAATAAAATGTTTTATTATCGACAAAGGAGAGGGCAGGGCACAGCTTGCCGTGTACTGGAGGTGCTCATCTCTGAAAGCTCAGAAGTCAACCTGGTTGCCTCCCAGAGTTGGTGCGTTGGAAGGTGACTGGGTGAGGTCAGTAATTCAGACTTCTAGATGGAATGTCTCAGAAGTACAGGTGACATCAATGTCTAAATTGTGGCAACGGCACAGATAACTGAAAGGGGCAATAACAGTCACTGAGGATGCAAGGCATGTGTTCCCATGGCTGCCAAAGTGGGCAGGGTGCTGTTTGCTCTCTGGAAACCAGATCTGGAGTTAGGCAGGTAGATGTTCAGATTTCTATTCTCTGTGACCTGACACTCAGCAGAGGCCTGACCACACCTCCATCTTCCCAGGTCTGCAGAAAGAGCTGAGTCCTACTTCTTGGCACTGGGTAATGTAAGGTACACAAGGTGACTGCCTCAAAGCTAGCTGGAGCTGGCTACTCCCATCTCCCCTCTGGCCACCCACGGCTGCCATGTTTACCCCTCTGTGTTCTGCTGCCACTGGGAAACAGTGTATCATGGTAGCTTTGGAAGATACTGCATAGCACATGACAGAGCATTTCATATGTGCCTATTCCAGAATCACTGACTGGTTTTAATCACCATAAAAGTTAGGAAAGGCTTGTACAACTTGGATTGAGATACTTCAATACCTGCCATCCACACAAACAGCACTGCTAAAAGATCAAACATAAAAACAGAATACAGGGGAAAGCATCTTCAAACCTCTAAAGTTTATATGAATATCAATGGGCTCTTTTTCCTAAATTTTACCAGTGTGTATTTACATCAGTATGTTGAAGAACTGTAAAGAGTCTCAGTAGTCCTTTATCTATAATGTCTTTTTCATCTAATTCATAAATATTTTATATTATAGATCTCACTGTGTTTCCCTGAAATCTAAGGATAGCATTAACAAGTCAGTTGGAAAAGTTGATAGGCACACATATACACAGACAGGTGCAAACACAATAACATTAAGTCAAAATATCAATTACTCAGCAAATTAATGTGAGGTAACATTAAATATATTCATATAACATGAGAACCATGATGGCTACCATTTTTTAATCTCTGCATTCTCTGTTTGCCTCTGCTTCATCAGAGATGAATGGAAAGGGAACGGGACACAAGGGCAGTGAAGGTCTCAGTACTATATGGATGGCATCCAGGACATGGATGCATGGACAGCATCATCTTCATCACAGAAGACTGATAATACCAGTGTCACCTTCAGCTTTTGTATGACAAGGAATGTTAATCCCACCCTTTCCAGGTGGCCTAACTTTCTGTGCTCTCTGCTGGGGAGGAATAGCTGGAGTCAACACAAAGGCCTGTGTGCATCCCAGGACAGAGCCTGTGAGCTTTCTCAAAGCGTGAATCTGTCCATTCCTATTCGGGTGAGGCTTGGTAAGCACTGTGGAGGTCAAGCAGTGACTTCTGCCACCCTCTAGCTTCAGATCCAGCCCAGAAGCCCACAGAACCTCCATTCCTGTTTGGGAAGGTCTAGTAAATGCCACGGAGGCTGCACAGTGACTTTCACCATCATCTACCAGCCTTCCTGTCATCAGATCCAGACCAAAAGCATGGCAACCTCCATTCCTTTTTTGGGTGAGTTTGAGGAAGCACTACTTAGGTTGTGCAGTGACTTTCGTTGCTGACCAGCACAATAGAAATGATAAAAAAAAATTAAAATCCAGATACAAAGATTACCACCACAGGAGAATTCAGGGAAAAGGGAAATAGAGCAAACTGAAACTCAAACACCAGGACTCTGAGCTGGTAACAAAAGCAAATGTACTAAAATGGAAATCAGAACCCATCTCTGAGATGAAAACAGAGATGCTGTCCACAGTGGAAGATATGACTAAAAAAATGATCAGAGACATGATAGAAACTGAGATAACAAAAGCAATGAAATCTTTTAAACAGCTTCAGGCAATTTCCAGGTGATCAAAAATGAGAATGAAAGTTTGTGAAATAGGATTAATGAAACTGAGGACAGAATTTCAGAGCTAGAACAAAAGATCACAAGCAATGAACAGGAAAGGAGTAACTTATGGAAAAAGGCAAGGGACCATGAGAAATCAATCCAACAGCTTCTAGATGACTCAAAGAAGAATAACATAAGACTGACTGGAATCACTGAAGAAGCAGAAGATAGTGCAAAATCCATAAAAAATACTGTTCATGGATATAATGGCAAAAGCTTCACAAGAAAAGGAAAAGAATTGGATATACAGATAAATGAGGCATATAGGACTCCAAAAGGCCATGATACAAAAAAAATCTACACCTAGGCATATAATTATTGAGATTCCAGATATCCAACAAAAGACTAAAACTGAAAGAAGAAAGAGAAAAGAAAAAAAACACATACAAAGGGAAGCTCATCAGGATCACAATAGACTTTTCAATGCAAACATTCTGTGCAAGGAGAACCTGGAGTGAAGTGTTTCAAGTCTTGGAGGAAAATAACTTCCAGACTAGACTGATGTATCCTGAAAAAGTATCTTTCAAAATTGGTGGAGAAATAATATACTTCCATGACAAAGAACACCTGAAAAACTTCACAATTACAAAACCTGCACTCCAAAACATTCTAAAAAAATATCTTGGAAAAAAACAATGAAGTTCACAAACTCATGAGACCCAGCAGAGTGAGGTCATTAAGCAAGACAAGAAACTGAATGGAAGGGGGAAAGCAAAAATAAAGGAGGGAAAGCAAAAATAAAGGAATAGGAAAACAACATGACAGGTATAAATCAGGCTGTATCAGTCATAACCATTAATGTCAATGGTCTTGATGCACCAATTAAAAGGCACAGGTGGGCAGAATAGATTAAGAAACAAGACCAAGCCAGGCATGGGGGCTCACACTTGTAATCTCAGTACTTGGGAGCATAGGTGGGAGGATTGCTGAATTCAAGGCTTGCCTGGGCTACACAGTGAGCTCAGGGCCAGCCTGAACTATAAAGTGAGACCCTGTCTCAGGAAAGGAAGGAAGGAAGGAAGGAAGGAAGGAAGGAAGGAAGGAAGGAAGGAAGAAAGAAAGAAAGAAAGA
>PVIC010058154.1:0-10462 GCA_004025085.1 Thryonomys swinderianus | reverse complement strand
TATGGTGCCCAGGCAAGCCGCCGCGAACTCAGCAATCCTCCTGTCTCTGCCTCCCCAGTGCTGGGATGACAGGCGTGAGCCACCACGTCCGGCATTGTGGTATGCGGTGTTGATTGTTGGTGGGCGTGAGTCTCCACGCCCAGCATTATATGTGGTTACCGGGGATCGAACTCAGGATCTTGCGCTTGCGAGGCAGGCGCCGGAACCACTGAGCTAACCCTCCGGCCCAGTGATTCTAATTTTTGAATGGTAATCTCCGCACAGTGAGAACAGTCCTAATCTGTCCTGAGAGAGGAATGTGGAGGCAATTTTGACTGTCATGACTCTGTTGAGATTCCATAGATGGTCTCTACTCGATTGTGGTTCAGAAGCCAACGCTGTTGGTACCACCTGAGAATTTGTCAGCAGAGCTCTTCAAACAAGATCCTCATGGTAAGAAGAGAATAAAAAGCGAATCTGTGTGGGAAATCCACTGCCCAGATAACACCAGCGGGTGCGCGTGAGTTAAGAGAGAAAACTTCAGGCACAGAGTCTGGAGGGTGGATTGGCTGGTTTCACGCTTTCATCAGCCTGCCTGATTAAATGCGAAATGTCAAAATCAGACCCAGTAGTATAGCTTCAGATCTGCTCTGTTTTCATATCCAATTGCCACTTAAACACCAGTGGCCTGGAACACATCATTCCTTCCTTTCTCCCCAGTAAAGTACTTAATGATCTGCAAACAAGCCCGGAGAAGATGCCACTTAGAGACCCAGAGGTCCTTTTGTCATGAGTCGCTTCACCTTCAGTGTTTCGTTTTGAAAGAAAGAAGTATAGACGCCAGTGTTGAGTGTGATGCTGTTAAAGAGGCCCCCCCACTCCATGGCGCCCTGTCCACAGGGGCTCTGTGGACAGCACATCTAGGTGACCCCCTGTTTATCCAGACCCCCAATCACATGCATACTGTGGGTTCTACATCACAAAGCTGGCTCTGTGGAATCGGCAGATGTCTGTCAAGGAGGAACAGGACAATGGGAAAGGAAAAAGAAGCGTCTCTAAAGCCTGTGTCCCCGGGGTGGAGGAAAAGCTGAGCTGTACTTACAGGAGCCTCCAGGGTCTCTCCAACCGGAGCACATGAATTTGTTTGCTTTAGATTAAGTTATAAAAACTTCACGTGAAAAACACATACTTACTGCTCTTAAGAAAAACTTGAAGGACATTGGAGCCGGTGATTGCTAAGATCTGGATGAGATGTGTCACTGTAAAACCTAAAGTAGCCAAATACACGAACAACTGCTAACCCAACCTGTGGACTATCATAAGCATACGAGCAAGTAGTAACCAAACAGTGTGGACAATTGGAAGCAAATATACGGATAAGTAGTAAGAACACATATATAGAGACCGTAACCAACCATATGAACAACTCATCCTTATCTTCTGAGTTTGGTACAATTGGAATCATATCTTACTCGCATAATTTAAAAATAAATATTTTTAAAAGAATCTTAACAGATTTGAGGGCCTAGCTTAAAGATACATTCGTATAACAGCGATTATCTATGCATTTGACATTCAGAAAGATGGAAGGAAGAAGGAAGGAAGGGAGGGAAGAAGGGTGGGGAGAGGATGGAGGAAGTAAAGCAGACCTTTCTAAAAGAATTCACTGTGAGAAGGCTGGAAAAGTAACTGTCCAAATGTGTGCAACCAGGGGGGCCCAGAGGCTGAAGAAGCTAATTCTGATAACCGTGGTGAGCTTCGGAATAGATTATATACATATTAAGGTTATGACACAGAAGACTATGTCTACCTGGACTCACGTCTCTGTAAGACTGCCTCTCTCAACCCCTCAGCATTCTTATACTCTCTACAAAAGGTGTGAGTGCTGGGGAAGGACACGGCTCAGGGAGAGGGACTGACACGGGCCAACGGTGCAGTTTTACAGAACGCTGGGTGGTGAGGATCCCAGCGAGTGGACCGTCCTAGTAGGCAAAGCCTGGGGCCGAAGAAGGTGCCTTCCCAGCTAACTACCTGCAATGCCGGCCCAGAGCCGCAAGGGGGTGCTGTCCAACACGCCTGCAAGCCCACACGAGGACACTGGGTTTTTGTTTTGCTTTGGTCTTTGGTTTTTTATTGGTACGTTATATATAGACATCACAATAACACTCCACATTGAGAATTTGTACCAGTATAAGTCACAACTTAGTTCTCATTTTTCCCCGTCCCCTACCCACCTCGCCCCACCCTGGCTCCTATATACACAAGGGCACCGGTTCTTGCCAAGAGATTTACTGAAGCAGACAAGAGGGGTGCTTAACCTGCCCCACAGATTGGCCAGTGAAGAGGCCTGCAAGAGCTGTTGGGAGCTGTTGATGTCGATAACGTCTTGGGTCTTGTGACTTCCAAAGTTTTTACTATTTCAGTCCCATGTGGCACCCTCACTAGAAACTCCCAGGCCTAGATCTCTCTCGGGTTCTGCTGGTCTGTGACCAAGCTCCAAGCAGCGTGGAGTCAGCCTTAGGATTGATTTGAAGCTCCCTCCCGGGACATGTTCTGTAAACATCTTACACAGCAGTTCGAAATGAAGACCTTACTTTAAAATGGTTTTCATCAGGGAGAGAGCTGAGCTCTATCCCAGGGTGGGCATTTTAGAGGGAGTGTAAAGTAGAACACTCAGTAGAATCCCAGAGGCAAAAGGCACACAGGACTGGTCCGTGTGAGTGAGAAGAGGCCGCAGGGGCTGTGGGCTGGTGATTATCGAAATTATGACTCTGTCCTCCATGGAGTCTTGAAGACAGTTGTCGCTCTTGGATGATCACATCCTTGCGATCAGCTCTCAGGTCCTTGAGAGAAGCTTCTGAACTTGGAGACCTGTGTATTAAGACAAGAAGCCCTTTGGTTAGGTATTTGCCTGGCAGTAAATTACGGCCTATTGCACGAGGGCTGCTCTCAACAGGAACGCTTATAGCACCACGGTGAGGAATCCAGGAGACGTGGGTGTGGCCTTGTTGGCCTAGTGATTAGAACTGTACTCTCCACCTGAATCCTTAAATTGAAAGAGTTTTATACTTTCTACTAACTTGTTGGATGATGAAGAACAGAAAAATGTTTAGCTTCACGACTTATTGAAGATTGAAAAATCAAGATGTGTCATGTACAGGTACAAATTCTCCATGTTGAATGTGATCATAACGTGTATATAAAATGTACCAAGAAAATCAATTTTAAAAAAGAGTGAAAAATTGTTAGACCTTCCTGAAATAGTTAATACCAGACCACAGACACTGATCCACTTCTTTGTCCTGATTTCTTGCTTCCTTCCTCTGTTTGTTTCATACAGGCACAGTATGTGATTCCATTAGGCAGAGATTAACTAATTTTTAACTAAGATTTAAATCTCCAGTGTATTATTTTAGAATGTAAAGTTATAATGTACATTAATTACATATGTATTTACTGTGTCGAATGCTGTACTGGGGTCTTCACAAATTATATTCACTAAACTGAAAAAAAGGAGGGTCTGTATCAATCTCTTATTTTAAAAATGTATGAGGTGTTTGTAATTCCACTTTACAAATCAAAGGACTGAGGCTCAGCGAGTCTCATTAAGTCAACCATCACACATGTAATAAATGGCTTTCCACGAACAGGAAGAGGCTTGTAGGAAGCCTGATGCCTCTGGTCTTTCTACTCTATCAAGAGACAACCTGAGTCCAATCGGATTCCAAGTGCATACAGCGTCCTAGGCAGAACCAGACCTGTCTCAAAATAAAATGAAAAGACAGTAGTAGTGTTTGCTTTCCTGGCATGCACAAGAGCTGGGTCCTGTAACCAGCAGCGGAGTGGGGGATGGTGGAAAGAAGGAAAAAGAAAGGGTTGCAGTGATCAGACAGATTCCTGCTTGACCTTACAGCAAATCTGCACGTTGGTTGGTCCAGCCTCAGTCCCTTTCTCACTCTTAAACATTAAAAAGAAGCATCAAGGGCCGGAGGGTTAGCTCAGTGGTTCCGGCGCCTGCCTCACAAGCGCAAGGTCCTGAGTTCGATCCCCGGTAACCATATATAATGTGGGGCGTGGAGACACACCCACCAACAATCAACACCGCATACCACAATGCCAGATGTGGTGGCTCATGCCTATAATCCCAGCACTCGGGAGGCAGAGACAGGAGGATTGCTGAGTTCGTGGCAGCTTGCCTGGGCTCCATAGTGGGCTCAGGGCCAGCCTGAACTACAAAGTGAGACCCTGTCTCAAAAAACAAAACAAAAAAAGAAGCATCAAGAAACCAGATGCTGGGCCAGGAGAAATCCGAGATGAACCTTAAACACTGGCCATACCAAATTGCAACAGAAGACCCAGAAGTCCACATCAATAAACTCCCACCAGCACATAGTACAGTAACTGTAGTAAGTTGAAGCACATCACATATGCTTAAATCCATGGGTTTATGAAGGTTACAACTAAAAACTTTAGCAGTAACCTTTGGTGGATGCTGGGTAATCAGTATACTGAGAACACTGGTAAATAAAGGAAAAGGCACAAATGTTGATCTGCTTTTCCTATTTGATTTGAACCAGTCAAGTGGTGGATGAGTTAAGGTCTCTATAGAAGTATTTCCTCTAATTAAGAAAAATGAAGGGCCAGAGATTTAGCTCAGTGGTTCAAGCGCCTGCTTCGCAAGCGCAAGGCCCTGAGTTCGATCCTGGTAACCACATACAATGCTGGGCGTGGTGACTCACGCCCACCACCCATCAATACCACATAGCACAGTGCTGGGCATGGTGGCTCACACCTGTAATTCCAGCACTCAGGAGGCAGAGACAGGAGGATTGCTGAGTTCGCGGCGGCTTGCCTGGGCACCATAGTGAGCTCAGGGCCAGCCTGAACTACAAAGCGAGACCCTGTCTCAAAAAAAAAAAAAAAAAGAAAAGAAAAGAAAAATGAAAACCCAGGCATGATGGCACATGCCTGTGATCCCAGCACTCAGGAGACTGAGGCAGGAGGATCACTGTGATTTCAATACTACTCTGAACTACATAGCAAGGCCCTGTCTCAAAACAACAAAAACAAACCACTCTAACCATTCACTACAACTAATCAAAGTAACTGATGATATAGTACAGGACAAGTGAAGGAAGAGAGAGAGAAGATCTAACTAAAGTCCCACTTTATAGGAACTGCTGTGGGTAGGAAAACTTACCAATGACACCAGCAGGAGCCAACAGCAAGGTAAGATGTAGGTTAAACCCTCTAGAGCAAAAGACTCAGTTTCTTAAGCAACAGAAAGAATATCCCGGGTGATGTCAGACAAATGTCACATGTCCTGGTGGAACTGGACTAAAAACAAGCTACTAAACAATCTACAGGACAATTGGGAAACTATGAACATGGATTGGGTTTTGGATGACATTAAGAAATTAATATTAAGGACCAGGGTATGAGAGTAGTGTGATTAGCTTAGGTTTTTTGTGTTTTTTTTTTTTTTGACACAGTGAAATACAGTCAGGCCTTGTGCGAATTTAACCAACCACAGGCTGAAAATATTAGGAAATAAAATTGTGCCTGTGCTGAACAAGTAAAGACTTTTTCTTCTCATTATCCCTTAAACAATATGGTACGGCAACTATCTGCACAGCACGCATGTTGTATTGGGTAATCTAGAGATGATTCAAAGTCACACTTAACATACAGATGCCAGCTGGGCCTATGCAGATACCATGCTGCTTTATACAAGGGACTGTCGCATACACAGATTCTGGGATCCCAGGGGAATTCTGCACAGACACCAAGGGACAACTGGATGCAAAAGAGATGTCTGGGATTTGGCCCAAAATAACTTTGACAAGCTTATAATTAAATGAGATTACCAAGACAGTAATAATCATAACTGTATGGATAAGTAATAGTGCACCAGGTTCACTACATTTTATAGAATACTATAATGTAATGTATACTACATATCTTTGACCTAGTAAGAAGAAAAATTTAAAAGACCCCCTGATAACATCTTTTCCCTCCCATATGTGAGGATGAATTATATTTACTGATTCTATAAAATAGAATCTGGGCAGTCTGGGGCTTATTTGCTAATTTAATAGTTTCTTCAACTCTAAATATACCCTGTTATACACACAAGCCATTTCCACAAAGGAATCTTGTAATATCTGCCTACTTTAATTTGACACTGACGTTTAGTGACAAAGACCACTTGGGATGATGAGAATCACTGATACCGGCAGCAAAGTAGATACTGAGTTGGCCAAAGTGTAGCCACGGTCCTGGCATGGGCGTCAATAATATGACAACGAAGGTACAGAGAAAAGGCTTAAAGCGCCCCCATGTGGCCAGCATGGGTTAGAACAGGCAATGCCTTGTTCAACCACGTAGAACTGGAGTCGTCTCTTCAGTCCAAAGGGCAGTTATAGCCCATTTATTTGTCTGTCTGTCTGTTTGTTCCTATTTGCTTGCGGTACCGGGGATCAAATGCAGGACCTTGTGTTTCTGAGGCAGGCGTGGCACCACTGAGCTAAATTCCTGCCCCTCCTTAGCTAAATGTTTTTAAATAGCGTTTCCTTTTCAGATCTCATAACCTCTTAAATGTTAATCCCAGCTTTCTGTAATACTAATAATAAAAATAAATTTTCCAAGAAATTCTTTCTCTGTGGAAGAGAACCACAACCAAAAATTTCTTCAGTAACAACATAAATTAATGGCGTTCCTTAAATGTGTTTATGGTCTTCTGTGCCAACTTTTGCAGGCTGTAAAATCGAGTTCACAAGGATACACACAGACCAAGGGTACCCCACAAAGGCACTAGAGTGGGCAATGTGGAAGGAAGTGAGGGCGGGAAGAAATTTTAATTATTTTAAGTGGAACAAGAAAACAGCCTGGCACAGACCAGTCATGCCAAGGAGGTGAAAAGTGTCCAGTTGAAATCTTTGCATTTGATTTTGTAAGGAAAAGAAGAAAGTAATCTGGGAAGCAAGTTTAAGGTACAGGACTCCAAAATACTAGAATCTTACTTTCGTGCACTGGGACTGGACCTCCCTAATCTTGCTTCTCCAGAAAATGTCCCACTCTTGGGTCCTGGGTCTTGAGTCCTGCCCGACCAGCCTCCCCAGCATGACTCAGGATGGATTCCACCAGGTGCAGCGGATTTGGATCTACCCAGGACAGCTGCTGCCAATGAGATGGAATAAACTTCACAAATACCCGCTTTGCCCAGAACCTGCAGATCTCCCTTCAGAGCGATAGGGGGCAGCAGTGCTTCCTCAGAAAATCCGGTTCCACCAGCATCAAAGTGAAGTGCTCTCCAAGGTGATTGCTTTGAGTCTGGATTCAGGGAATAAAACACATTTAGACAACTCTCCAGATGACTCTGATACACCAACATAGGTTGGGAACCAATGAAAGAAACGGATTAGAATTTGAGTATTTTTTCCGGAGAAGTTTATGTATGTAACGGGGGTAGAGAGTTGAAGGGAGGGCATGGGAATGAGAAAAAATAAGAACCAACATACATCATGTACAAGTACAAATTCTCAAGGATGAATGTTATCATAAGAAACATATCGAAAATGTACCGATAAATGCAAATTACTTTTAAAAATTTAAATATTAGTTGTCAGCTAATTGTAAGAAATGCCCAGACTGAATAGCACAAAAAGCTCCGAAGTCTATCAGACTATTTATACCCTATTTATAGGTGACTGTTTGTACTCTTCACTTACCTCATTTAATATAACTTTTTCTTATTTTAAAACAATGTCTCAGTAAGTTGCCCACGTCAATTCTACAGCCTCAGCCTCCCGGTACCTGGGACTACAGTCATGTGCCATCACATCTGGCTAATTCGATGTGCTATTTTCTGTTTTGCTGCTGAAATATTAATGTGATTCTGTTTAGAAAATGACACCCCAGGCCTGAGATTTAGCTCAGTGGTTCCGGCACCTGCCACTTAAGCGCAATGTCCTGAGTTCGATCCCAGTAACCACATACAATGCTGGGCGTGGAGACTCACGCCCACCAGCAATCAATACCACTTACCACAGCGCCGGGCATGGTGGCTCACGCCTGTAATCCCAGCACTCGGGAGGCAGAGACACGAGGATTGCTGAGTTCGTGGCGCCTTGCCTGGGCTACATAGTGAGCTCAGAGCCAGCCTGAACTAAAGCAAGACCCTGTCTCAAAAAAAAAAAAATGAAAAGAAAAGAAAATGACACCCCAAATGCCACGAAGGCTACATAATACATACCATGATGTCTCTTTGTTAAAATCCAAACTAATGCAAAAATCCAAGGTACATCTAGCTGCAAAGATGTGGGATGCGGGATTGTGGGAAAGAATGTTCTAAGAACGCAGCACCCCCTGTCGGACCTTCTTGCTGGACGCCAGCCTTTCTCCATGCCGTCGCTGATCCTGGAGTTCTTCCCACTCCTTCGGAGGAGACGATCTAAAGCCTCGGAGCCCAGCCCCACGCACCTGGAGCTCTGCCTGGTACTTCTGGCTTCTGCGGTATCGGGGGTGGAACCCAGGGCAGCCGCGTGCTGCTGCGAAAGTTCTTTACCACTGTGACGTGCGCCTCGAGACCCCACTGGTGGTTCATGGGTAAGGCCCTCACTCAGCTCACCGGCTACCTTGGGTTGCATATGCTTCTGGAGTCGACAAGGACCAGGGAGGGGCTGGGATCCTGGCAGGGTGCACGGGGCGAGACACAGGGCGAGGACCAATGACTGTCACCCAGTGGCCTCAGGAGGATGCTGAGGCAGAAGAGATCATTAACCAGATGCAGGAAGAGGTAGAAACGGAGAGTGGATTAAGAAGTAACATCATTTGGTGGCTCTCGCCTGTCATCCCAGCACTCGGGAGGCAGAGGCAGGAGGATTGCTGAGTTCCAGGCTTGCCTGGGCTAAATAGTGAGCTCAGGGCCAGTCTGAACTACAAAGAGAGACCCTGTCTCAAAAAAAAAAAAAAAAAAAAGAAGTAACATCACACTTCTGCCTTCTGGGCACAGCCTGCCCGGACACCACACTTTTGGAGAGGTTTCAGGCTCAGCTCATTAAGGAAAGATGCAAGAAACCAGGTAACTAATGATTGCCTAGAAGGGCTTACGTCACAGACATGAGGAACAACCGTGGTGTGGATGATGAGCTGATGGAGAATCACCTATCCCCTCCACTTGAAATCAGTCTAGCCCAGCAGTGGAACTGAGCTACTCTTAGATTCAAGTTTGAATTCTTTTTCATTAACTCGTTAAAGGAAACCCTTTAGTGACACTGACACATCCAAAGTGAATGATTTTAGAGCAAAGTTCTTTTTGAAAATGCAGTGTTTAGCCAGGCAGAGTACCTCATATTTATAAGCCCTTCTTCCTGGGAAGCTGAGGCAGGAGGACCTTAAGTTGGAAGCCAGCCTGGGTAACTTAATAACTGTCTCTAAATTCATTTATGAATTAAAACAATAGTTTTTACACTCTTGACTTTGGTTGTCTGACATCTTTTCTCTTTCAACCATATTTGCAAATATGTTAAGGAACACTTCCTGCCCTGTCAAGTGGAAACCACTCATAAAGCCAATTTCCCAAGTATTTGGAAACCATTTATTCCTAAAATTAACAAACCTGGAATTTTGACGTAGAAGGTCTCAGCTTTGGGTTCCACTCAGGTACTGACTTGAGCGTGTTCCCTCTCTGCACATCATCTTCCTCACCGGTAGAAACCAGAGAAGGACAACAGTTCACAGAACTATGTCAGTGTTAAATGACAAAAAGGACTCAAAAGCAAAAGTGTCACACAGCACTCAGCACATTTTAACCTGGGTTTGCTTCCCTTTCAAATGACTCATTTGGTTTGCAAAAATATTTTCCCCCATCAAAAACACAATAAATTCTAGGCAAATACTTAGATTCATAGATAACTTAAAATTATGGGTGTATGTATTCATTAGGTCATTTTATCATAATGACTTTTGGGGATTGATATTGCATTGCATTATAACAGTACTACTTTTTTTTCTTTCTGCAGTACTGGGGATTGAACCCACAACCTTCTCAGTGACTTACATCTTGAGTGCTTTTTTAAATGTTTTCAATTTGGAGACAGGATCCCTAAATTACTAAGACTGAGTTCAAAATTGTGATCTTCTTGCCGGGCGTGGTGGCTCGCGCCTGTCATCCCAGCACTCGGGAGGCAGAGACAGGAGGATTGCTGAGTTCAAAGCTTGCCTGGGCTACATAGTGAGCTCAGAGCCAGCCTGAACTACAAAGTGAGATCCTGTCTCAAAAAAAAAAAAATTATGATCTTCTTCCCTCACCCTCCCAGGGTGGTGGGATTACAGGTGTGCACCACCACACCTACAACTCCTTCTTAATATCGATGCAGAAAATCAAACCGTTCTAGTTAACCATCTGCTGTCAGTCCCTAGTCTGACCATTATGTTAGCATCAATCCAAGATCGATGTTAACACCTACTATGCAAAATTCTC